>JANVCQ010000004.1:935130-954442 GCA_025531925.1 Erythroxylum plowmanianum
ACACAAACGCACGCATCCCTAGGAGAAAAAAAGGAATAGATCTTGCTTGCCAATCCGGTGGGTTAAGGCTTGAAACTCGAAATATGAAAAAGGAAAACAGTCAAAAAGATAAATCTATCACCCTATAATATCAACCGTCCAAATCAAGATGATGCAGCAATTGACACATTCCACAAGAGAGATCTATCAGCTAGAGGGGTATCCTGTCCCATGAAAGTCCAAAAACGACAAAAGGGTCCAAAATCCGGTCATATTCAAGCCCGACGGTGGACTTACGCTACCAGTAACTGCAACACTAGTGTGTATGTACAGACTTTTCACTTTGCCCACAATTCTTTTTCATCTTCAGAAGATAAAATGAACAAAAAGCAAAGTACCTTCACTTCCTCATAAAGCTTCTTTTCCCAAGCCAAGAGGCGTTCCATAGTAGAACAAAGACTTCTCGGTCCACCAGGTTGATTGAGCAAACCCGGGTCGAGCCGGTACTTCACGGCCAACGGCGGTTTTGAGGTCCAACTAGAGCTCAACGTACTCAATACACTAGTTGAATGATACACCGTTTCTGCAAGGAATCAACAGAAATTTGAATTGAGTTTTATTTATTTTTGAAAATTTTTGAAAAATAATAATAAAAACAGACTTACTCTTTAGTTGTCTAAAACTCCGATCAAGTTGAGCTCTCCCAATCTCAAGCATCTCCGATACCTGGTCGCCCGCGGCCGCCGCCTTATCGAAGTTCTCCTTAATAGCCTCCACAATCTCCTTCAAGTCCTTATGCCTAACTACCATCTTCATGTCGGAGATCTCTCCAGTTCTGAAACTAGCCGACGACAACTTGTCGGATTTACTCGCATTCCGATACGTTGGTTGCTGCTTAAACGACGAACCGAAATTCGACCGTGTCCCAATATCGGATCTGGACCTTAAGTCCTCTTCCTCTTCCTCCTCCTCCTCCTCTTCCTTTTCGTTGCGGTTTTGGTCCGAAGAGGTTGTAGTGCTGTAATGGTCGTGGTGATCTCCCCACTCGCTGCACTGAACTTCCTCCCGCTCGGCCTCTTCGTCAACAACCGACTGCTGTTTCATGTTCATGTGATTACTGTTGCTATACTTCCTGCTGAAGAAGTCATACTCCGACCTCTCGGTTTCGGTCTCGGTTTCGGTCTCCACGTCATCGTCGGCATCTGAATAATGATGAGGTCGATTCGCGGTGTTTTGAGCCTGCGCTTTGCGATTAAAGAACTCTGAGTCTGGTGGTGAGGGAGGGTAGAATTTCTCCCAGTTCCACACAGACGAGGCTTGTGAAGGCGTCCTAGAATACGTCGAGTTCGCCTGGTAAGCCGTTGGATATTCGAAATCCGTCGTGAAATTCGACTTCTGGCTCCTCGGCGACGTCGATTCGGAGAGTATATGAGGGAGTTTCGGCGGCTTGCGGCGGCGGCGATTGGCGGTTGACTCGAGACTCGAAGCGGAGAGGATGTGAGGGAGCTTGGAGCTTGCTATGGTCGGAGAAGGAGGAGAGAAATGAGGCGGTGGCGGTGGTGTGGTGGACCGGCGGAGAGACGGGGAGGGATGTACAGGGACACGTGGAGGAACCAAATTGGAGTTGACGTAGGGAGGAGGGTCCGGAGTGTGAACGAACACGGCAGGTGTTTGTTCTGAGACGGAGAGAGGTTCGCCGGCGGCGAAGGAGCAGAGTGCCGAGCCGGTGACGCGCAGCGAGCGGCAGTAATCGGCATGAGCCGAAGCGAGGTGGTGGCGAGCATATACGGCTTCTTTGATGAGGCGGCGCCGATCCTTGCACCGCCGCACCGTGTCTTCATTATCTAGCTTCGACGCCGTACATCCCATCTCGGACTGGAACCAAACAGAAACAGAAGACTGTTTGTTACAATAAGTGGAGAAGGAAGTAGTAGTTGTAGTTAGATTGATAGTGGCGCGTAGCTTAAGTGAGTTGGTTTGAGTACTTGTGAGTGAGAAAGCAAACGCTTTACGTTTTCTTTCCCTCTCCTTTCCCCTTCTCTTCTCTCGCATGTTTTTGTTGTTGTTTTTTTTATATAAGAAAAACTCCAATTTATTAAACTTTATTATTTAATAAATACTAAATTGAGTTTTTCGTTCTTGCAATATTATATTATGATTCAATTATGATCAGAAGTGTATTCTAAATTATATATATATATATATATATAATCTCAACATTAAATTAGAAATGACTTAAATATTATAATAAAATTGTCATATATATATACGTTAATTGTTATTTATAAATTAAATTTTTTTACTTTTTTTATATGCAAAAATATTAATATTTTAAAAATTAGACAAAAAATTAAACTAGGAATATTTAAAATTTTAATTAATATTAGACTGTTATAAAATTAGCATATGATAAAAAATAAATTTGAATTTTTTAAAAAATTAACATTTAATTGAAGAAGAAAAATATTAATAAAAGAATTTATAAAAATAAGTTATTTTAATTGATTAATTAATAATTTTTAATAATAACAAATAATTAAATAAAAATTATAATTTTTAAGATTAAATCGTGTTTTTTAATGATTTTTTGATCATTAATATAATTAAATCTTGCTGTCTCTATCTCTCCTATTCTACAAGAGACAAGCAATAGGACACAACACAAGTCCTATATATATTGGTTATTTATGAGGTATCCTAGGAGGATTCTAATTATAAGAAGGCACTTTTAGGTCATCTATATTTAGACTAATATCTGCTCGGATCAGGTAGATCCCTTACAAAAGATAAAGCTCTGACCTCAAGTTTTAAATAGCTGCATACATAAAAACGGTTCGAACACAAGTTATATATTTAATATTATAAATAAATTGCTGTCAAAATGTCTTATTAGTTGATGACCTTTCTGATATAGTTGTTTTTTTTAGGTCGTAGTCACGGGTTATTTTGAGAGTCTCAATTATGAAAACAATATCTTGAAGTTATCCACGTCCAAACTAATTCCCGTTCCATATCAAACCCTGTTTTAGCTTAATAGTGCACTTTTGGAGTGTTCTGGTGGAAGATAAGGAAGGCGTGGCCCCTACTTGTTGATCATTAAGTCTACGGTCCTAAGCAATTGCAAGATTGGGATTTGTTTCTTTTCTTCCAACTAGACTCTCTCGTGTTCTTGTTCCCATTTGTGAGTAGAAAGAAGTAGATGGATGGAAACACTAAACTCAGTTTTAACTTTAAAGTCATTATAATTTATGATCACTTCTTCTTCTTTTTTCACCTCCCAATACCAACCTCCTATGTTGTGTTTGTCCTACTGGACACACGATAAAAGAAAGTTTCTTTTACATACATATACATTGAGACACTCAACACTGCGCACCGGCAAATGCAAAGACTTTAAGAAAGGACCTTTCTTTAGTGCTGTGGCGCTTTTTCTAATTCTAACCAACGCCTCTGTTGTGAACCGTTTCTTTCAAGGTATTCCATGTCTTTTTTATTTTATTTTAGGGCAGCTAGAATTGAACCAAGGCAAGAGAAGGTTGGAAAGTGTTAGGATGGCAGCTTCATCCCAAAATTAACATATTAAATATGATTTAATTAAATTCAAGTTCAGGATTTTGACAATTTCTTTTCCGAGTTTAAAAATCATAACAAATCAACTAAGACTTGAACCTAATCAATCAACTAAGCTAAATTTAATCAAGTTCGAGTTCAAATATTCAGACTTAATTTGTCTTAAACTCAGACTCAAGCCTTTTGAAAGAAACATCCTTTTACATCCAAAGGTTTGGCATTGTTTGACATTAAAATAACAAAATAACTTTTAAAATAAGTAAAACCCAAAGATATGAATACCGTTTCGTATCAGCTAGTACATACCATACCAAACCAAAATCAGTACGAAACAAAAAATCAATCATACTGAGTTCAAATACTAATCAGTATCAATCAATACCTATTCGTTTTCGATGATGACGAAAAATTTTTAAAATAGGCAAATTTTTGTAAAATTTTTCAAAATTTTAAAATCTCCCTCTCCTACCTCTCCTTTCTCCTTTTTTTTTAGTTTTTTAATCAGTTATTATTTATTATTATAATTTTTGAAGACAGAATTAAAAATATACATTACAACTGTACAATATAACAATAGACTATTTTGCAATTTTTTTAAAAATCAAAGACTATTTTATAAATTTAAAAATGACCCGAAACGATACCTAGTATCAACCAGTACTAGCATAGTGTCGTAATAAAATTCAATCCAGTACTAAGCCAGATACTGCATAATAGTAAAACTTTGTCTTTTACCGGTATTTTAACTATCCGACAACATTTGGGACTTAATACCATCTAGAGATGGACAGTTGCAGTAAGTACTAGTATTTCCCAAGAACAAGAAGACAAAAGCAAACGAGGTAAGTATGTAACCTCCAATGCAAGTTCTTATACTAGTGTAAAAGCAGACAAGCTCCAAAATTCCTGCTCCGAGCAGTAAATATCACCAAAAAGCTGCAACAATTAATTGTTTTTCCCCGGAATTAGGTGTTCCAAGCATCCAACCAGAACACAAAAAACCGAGATAAAAACAGCAGTAATGCCGTGGTGGGCGGCAATCCAAAGAAAATGATGGAACTGTCCTCTTCCCTAAAAGCTAAACCAACAGTGGACCATTGATCCTGGAGTGGACCCAACACAAAAAAAAGCAAAAACTTGCAATTCCTTTTATTTTATATATATTTCTTTAGACTTTTTGGAAAAGGGCAAATTTTCTAGATTCTAGTATGGCAGAGGCCTTGGGGTTCTAGACCTCTAGTGCAATCTCTAGCTCTTGTGGGCCAAAAACATTACTTTCTACGTCTTAATTGAGCGTTGGTTGAAATGCCATAAGTGACTCATAATGAGAAATGCTTCACATGATAACTTACAACCTAACACCCCATCTTTCCTATTCTCTGCAGATACTAAAAGACAATCTTCTATACTAGCATTTACTCTTTTATCATGACTACAGCTTTGGGTCACTCGTGCACAGTCCCAACCATAAACCATATTCCCACATATGCATCATTCCATGTCCAAGAAAAGTCACTAGTAATGCAATGAACAACAGAAATGGTGAAACTTGTTAGAAAAATAAATTAGGGAGGTACAATGCAAGTAAAAGCAAAACCAGAGTTGTTGCTTCTTCACACGGTCAGAATTTTAGCAAACTCGCTGCTTCTAACTTCAAAATTTTCACAATTTCAAATTCTTAACCTAAGTAATCCAAGAAAAAGAATGACATTGTTATTGCTGGAGGTAGTTTAGTATCAAGCATCTACCAGTCCACTTCTCTTGGTCGTCCAAAGGAAGGGAATTAGGAGCTCACAAGGAAACACAAGGGCCAGAGGAGAAGAAAACACAAACATGCAGATACATTTTCACATGACAGGGACCCCACAAACCAATGGTACACTACACAGCGCAATCCTTTCGCTACTGGGTCCCCCCACCAATTCTTTATGGTCAAACAGTTCATAGAGAGGCACCCCATATCCATTGCAGTAATTTCTGTATAGAATTACACCCTAAAGACTAACCAACACCTTGAGAGACCCTTTTTAACTGAAAACTTCACCAACCTGGTTGATTGGCACATGTCAAGCACATGTAATCCCGTTTAACCCGAATTGGTAAGACAGCCTTATAACGGTTTTGCGCCTGGAACCTCATGCTATTATGGGGTTGATGCTGGAGGAGGGTTGGCCATGTGCTGCTGGTGAGCTGGAAAACCGAAATTCCCAAACAACCCCTGCAAAAGGAAACCATGATGCAACCGTGGAGACTTATCCCTTAGGAATCAAAAGACCACATATTCAATATCAGTACCACAAACATGACTTGTATCTTTTATCATGCTTATCACAAAGAATTATTAAAAAAAAAAACTACTAGACGGGCATTAAAAAGCGATCTAAAATGACTTTTCTAGTTCTATCTAAATATTACATTTCTTGTATAAAACGAACATCAAATAAGAATCTTAAGGAAGGAGGAGGAAGGAGGGGGGAGACCCTGAATCACATAAAATCATGAGAAGGAAAACGCTGCCACTTTGGAAGGAAATGACATTGCTAAGCAAAACAGAAAGGACAAGATACGATTCAAAATATGGGATTAAATTCACATATGGACATACCAAGGCATCATTGATTGCATAAGCCACACAGTAGTGCTCCTGAAAAGTAGAGGGTTCGGAAAAAATTTAGTAATGTCAACCGCAATAACTGAATAAAGCTCATAGGAACTAGGATCACTCAGCATAGTCACAACTCAAGATTGCCTTTTTAACGCATGCATGAGGTTTCATTTTGCTCCTACTCACATCAAGAAAACCAATTTATGTACAAATAAAGTTTCACACACATTAAAAGTCAGTGTAATCATAAAGAGAGAATCCAAGAACTTTTCACAATCTTTTGAAAACAACTGAAATTTACTTGCCTGCATCATGTACCATTCTTCAAACTCATCAAACAATTCCAGCCGTTCAATCCTAATCACAAAATTAGCAGCTGATTAACCTCCAAAGTATGCATATCAGGGACCAAAAAAGGAATAAGGATACATAACATACTGTAAACGATACTTTTTGATCAAGAAAAGTATATGCTTTCAAAAGGAACAATTACCATACTGGGCTATGCCAGCTAGCTCTAAGATGAAGGTACACATATCACATCAGAGAACAAAAATTACTGCAACAGCATCTAATGTGAAGACCAATGCCAATGACTGTTTTGGTGATTCAGAATAAACCAAAGTAACAGATAAAGTATGAAAAGAATCTAAAGCAGAATAACATAAACGATGAATGTGAAGTTTCAATTATTGACCACAGTTGGAAGAGTATACCTGCGCCTTTCTCGAGCTTCAACAAAATCACTGTAAACTCTCAGCATATCCCAAGCAACAGCCCTCTGAAACCTCACATAGTTTTCATCATAAAGATATTTAGATTTAAGTATGAATTAATTTCCAAAAAGAGAGGCGAAAAGACTTGCCCAAGACTAAAAGCCTAGTTTTAAAGTAGAATAAGTTATAAAATCATAACGCCTACACATCAAACTAATATATTATCATTCAAAACATCCATAGTAACTAGTTGTCTATTCTCCAGCCATCAAGAATATATTTCCTATTACTCAGCCAGGATGTATGCAAATATGATAAAGAAGTGTAATCGTTACGTGTATGGGGTACCTACTTTTTTCCTTTAGATCATAATTGCCTTCACCACAAATAGTTTTTTTGAAAGAGGATAAACTATAAATTACACAAGTATTTTACCTGCCATCCCTGATCAATAAAAAGCTTCTGCTTTGCAGGTAAAGTTGGTGTTGCATAAATACCAAGTAATGCACAGCCTCGACTCTGACAGACCCAAAAAAAAAAGTTACATATATTATTTAGCATATTTCATCCATGTTAGTAGAGAAAAGAGTGAGTACTTTTAGAATAATTTCTGTTCCAGTAATGGACAATAATTGATGCACTAACCAAGGAAACATGAGACAACAAAAAACAAACCTCCAAATTTCTTATCATTTGCTGCCCAAAAGCATCATCCGGGTGGATCTGTGAACAACCACTGTCAAAATTAAAGAGCTCTACTTTTCATGTATAAAACATTTAAAAGTACACTAACAAAAGAAGGCCAGACCAAAGGAAAAAATACAAATAGACAAAACAAAGACCTTCAAGAGAGAATGCTTAAGACCTGCTCATACAAGAAAAATACTGCAGTTGAGAAGGTTTTTGCAGCCCAACCAACTATAGCTTGGGTTGAATCTGGATCCAAGTATATCAAAACGCATTCCGCAATTATAAACGTCGGCAAGCTGATAACAGCATCAAAACAACTTAAATATTCTCTCACAATAAAATTTAGAAAGTAAAAAGAGTAACTCAAAGGGGGAACAAGTTTCCAGCAAATCTAAAGAGAACATGCATATGGAGCAAAAAGCATTAGATGAACCTCTGAAGCAAAAGTACAGGTATAACCTTCTTTGACAAGTTGGGGCAGCAAACTACAATCTTGACATACTTGAGGAGCAAAAAAAAATCTTAGATTTTCCTTAATTTCAAAACCATAGGATTTCTTGGAATTCCTAATAAGTAATAATATATTCAGATACTAGCTCACTGGGAACCTATTTTAAGCAATTTCTACTGCTTGATGGTGGAATACCACGGTTGGAATGCAGAATGCTCCTGGTCCTTCCTATTTTCTAATTTCTTTCAACTTCTTCGCTTTCCTTGCTTGCTGCAATTTATCCTGCTACACCCTTTTGTTACTTCCTCTTCTTTCCCCAATTTTCTCTAACGTCTTCTCATTCTTCAGTCTTTTCGCTGAATTTTCTCATTTCTAGTCAGTGTTATGTATAACTAGAGGGTGAGTCTTAGAACAACAGGTAAAGTTGCTCCTTTGTGATCATAAGATCACAGGTTCAAGTCACGGAAATTGCCTCTTTGTAAAAATACAAAGTAAAGGTTGCATATATTATGACCCTCCCCAAACTCCTGCAAAGCAGGGAGCCTTGTGCATTAGGTATGCTGATTTTTTTTTAATTTTTTGTTATGTATAACTACTGCATGAAAAGCAACTCAAAACCACAAAAGAACTATCCAACTTCCCAGTAACATAATTTATAATATACAAATCTAAGCTCGTAGCAGTGATGTGAAATACTGTAGAATAATTTTTCAAAAGAAATTATTGTAGAATAAGGGAATGGAAACTTCAATAAGAAGGAAGACAATGACTCTGCAAGCATACCTGGGGTCCATACCAGCCAAAGCAATAACTTCATCTAGTTCCTGTCCATTCCGCAAGTCGACAGGAAGTAACTTGTAACGATCTCCAAGCACTACACCTTTCTCTGCAAGTGAAGAATGACACAAATTTGGGAATTGGTATCAAAGCTGAAATAATAAAAGAAGATTTCAAATTCCTATTTATTAAACATAGAATAGAGGAACTGTCAAACCAACAAAGAACACTGATTTGATACTACCATAAAGGAGAAGTTTGTACATAGCCAGACATACCTCGTGAGATTGAGGCTGTAGCTCCAATTTTATCCCTTAACTGACTATGGGTCTCAATGATAGCTGCTTTTTTACCAGTTACCTAGCAAAAAAATATTCATTGCAGGTTAATTGTAGAGAGCAGACCTTGGGTTCAGAAAGCATAAACAGGTTAAAGTAACTTCCCTCAATGGGAAGTATCCCTTTATTTTAGCTTGTAAGCAATAACATCATTACAAAGAAAATAACATAGTGCATTACCAACTAAAACTACATGTACGTTTATGAATGTTTGAAGGTTATACCTCTGCAAAATCAAGCTCAACATATAAAAGAGGGGCTTTTCCCTCATCCTGTCATGGAAAAAGAATAATGGTCACATTCACTTTTACACTAATTAACTAATTACGTTCTACACTACCACACAAACTCACAAAATAAACCAAGGAACCTGCAACTGGAAAAAAGTAGTATCAAAGCCTGCTCCAAGTGATAATATCTGCTTATTCCTACAACCCGTTTCACCATTACTCATTTCACAATCAAGAAACTGAAAGAGCAGCTTCCGAAGAGCAGCCCATCGAGCAAAGTACCCTCAAAACAATCAAAGTACAAGGCAGAAAGGTTAGGCTACAAACCAGACTTGAAATGAAACTTCATTAATTGACGTATTGAATTTCTTACCACGGTTGATTATTGGAGACCTCCTCACGGGTCTTCTAACAAAGAAATGAACGTAGTCATCTTTCATGTATCCTTCACGAACACATGACCTTTGAGACAAATAACAGTATTAAGCATCATTCAATAGCATCACATTCATGCTGCATGAATGCATAAGAAGCCGAACAGATGTATATAAATGCAAGGCAGTGCATGAAAACAATTATGAACTATTAAGACAAAACCTGCTCTTTAAACATTTCCAGTTTCTTGTATCATTCTTGTTCTGTGCCCTAAAACACTATTACCATAACTGGAGACCACAAATGAAAACAAATTTAACCCTTAAAAGTAACTTCACGAAATGATATCATTTACGCGTAGGCACAAATCGACAACCAATCCTCCCCTAACAGAATAATCTTCTAAGTTTTTCTTTCTAAAAGCGAGAATGTTTTCTTATTCACTTCTTCATTTTCTCGGCAACCAAACAGCGGAGAAAGAAACATCACGAAACAGGAAGAATTTGAATCGAGGGGAAGCGAGAGCAAAGAAACGCACAGCTTACTGGCCGAAGCGTCGTCATTTGTTGCTTGAACCGCCGATCTATTGCTCTGCGAATCAGCCACCGGATTTGACATTCAGAGAAGTGTTTTGATTTCCGACTCACACAGTTAAATGGATTAGAGGGAATTTTTGGTAATTGGCGGTACTTTATACATGCCTAACTGAAAATCCAGACAAGAAGTTTCTATAGACGGCAAGTCGTTCGTGACAAGTTACAGAAAGACCTTTCTTGTGACCTTTTTTTATTTTAGGTTGAGGTATAGTAAAAGGGATCAAATTTTTCAATATTTTTATCATGTTTTATTAAATCTTATCTACATATTTATATAAATTTTATATAAATATATAAATAAAATTTAATAAAATAGAATTAAAACAGACTAATTAAAATAAAAGATTTAATGTATAATAAAAAGGCTAATTTAATAGATTTATTGCGAATTATTGAGTTACGAGATGAGTTAAAAAAAAATTTTTAGTTGGAAATTTTGTTTTGAATTTTAATTCGACTTTAAATTTAAGGATTACAATGAGAATGAGTTATTAATTTTATAAAATTTAAAAAATGACATTATTTTAATAAAAAAGTGTCGATCTATCACTCTCAATTAAGTTTGAACAATTCTGACCCGAGCCCGACCCATAGCCTGGTCAGACCAATAAATCTTGACTAATGACTTCACCCATAAGTTGGTCAACTCAGGTCAGGCTCGTTAACTTCAGGGTGAGTTGGATTGAATTGTCATATCTAATCAAGTTTTAAATTAGACTCGAAATTTAATTCTATAACCTAATTTCTAACTCAAAACTCAAATTATTTAACATATAAAATAATATTATTTATATATTTAGCAAAATGATATTATTTTCATTAAACTAAGGTTCCAATTGAATATTTTAGACCTAATTGAATTTTATTTCAAACATGTAATGTGAAAAAAAAACATTTGTTAGAATGTTTCAAGCAATACGTCACTTTGAGTTCACATTCAATCAATCCGACTCGTTGTTGTATTTAAAATGTTTATCTTATTGTTTAAAAGTTTTAAAATTATTTAACATCTCTTATATTTAACTATTTTTAAATTACTTCAAAGAATTATTTATTGTTTATTTTCTACTGAATTAATTACTAATTTACTGTATATTATTTCATACCTTTTATTACAAATGTTGATTCACAGGGTGACTAATAACAAAACGTTTGACATTTTTTAATTTAAAAAAGTTAAATTGTAATATAATAACATAAAAGTGTTTATTTTATTTTTATTTTTATTTATTAATTATTGAGACATATATAAATTGATAGTAACTATCAAAATTAGAAATTGGGTATTTTTAAATGTGAAAATGGGAGGGAATGTTAATTATAATTTGTAAATAAGAATGCTACGTATTACGTAATAAGGCAAAATCTTCAGAACTCCATGTTATAACATCCACGGACCGAAAGAGGAAGTCCCCAATCTAAAGCCAGACATCTTCGGAGAAGCTGAAACTGCTGTTTCTGGAGCCAATTCCTGAATCACAGCAATCCTTCTCATAGCTGCAAACCCTGAAAACCCAATTTCGGGATTCACCCGAAGAAATCTTAATCCGAAGAGAGAAACCCTAATTTCTACGACCCTATTTGTAAATGCCCTGAGCCTCGCTTCGCGACCATAAGCGGTCTTGTCTTATAGCTACAGATGGATATCGAACAGAGGCAAGCAGAGCTGATCGATCACTTCGTGAAACAAGCATCGGCTTTGGAGGGCTCAGCCCTTGTGCCCGTTGTCGTTGAGGCCACTTCGCATCCTTCTCTCTTCGCTTTCTCTGAGATTCTCGATATACCTGCAATTGCCCAGGTCAGAATTGGACACCCATTCTTGGGTTTTGCGTAGTTTAGTTCCATTTCCAAATCCGTTCCTTTTTTGTTACTTCTTCTATTGTTCGTATGATTTTGTCGCATTTGTTAGTGAGGAAGTAGGAAAAAGGACGATTTGTTTTTAATGCAAAATTGTAACCTTTCATATTTTGCTATTTGTATGCGCTTGTGTATTAATTAGTAAACTATGTGCAGCTTGAAGGAACTGAGAATTCTTCTTATCTGAATGTGCTTCGGTTGTTTGCCCAAGGCACTTGGACTGATTACAAGAGTAAGTTTATAGCTTCCGTCTTTGTTTCCTGTTCAATTCCTTATTACGCTTGTAGTTGGCGTATTCGTAGTCCTAGCCATTTTTAAAGAACTGAGAATCATATGACATCCACCCAGCTCCCTTATTTTGGCCTGCAAGGGTTTGGTGAGTAACGAGGGAGAAACACTAAAAAGTTAGATATTTTACAGTTTTAGTGGAATATTATTTTAGAGTATAGCATATGCTACTGAAATCCAGATGTATTACTCAAAAGAGAAGAAGTGCAAGAAGGTTGATAACTTGCAAGAGTTCTGCTGAATGGTGCTGTGCTATGATCATTTTGTTGTTGCTGCTAGATGTGAAAAGAGCTTACCTTACTAACTTTATTTATGTCAGCCCTTTTCTTTTATTCAGTTGGATGGCATAGATCTCGATTCATTCCCCTTATTGTTTTGAGCATTAAGTCCATTTATTTACAGATAATGCAAGCAGTCTCCCGCAACTGGTTCCTGATCAAGTCCTTAAACTAAAGCAACTTACTGTGCTAACACTGGCTGAAACAAATAAGGTGTTCTTCAAACTTTCCAACTATTGGTTATTTTCTTGATGTCTTGTCAAAATGAATCCTGCTAAGCTTAAGCAGACAGAAAAGCATATATATTAAGTTGAAATATGGTCTAATGTTGGTTAGTTACTCAAATTTGAGGGGAAAATATATTTGCTAATTGTTGTAAATCTAACAATTATGAAGAATTTTCCAACAACATGATAAATTGCTAAGTTTTTCTTGTGATAAGCTGTTAAAAATATGAGACCATGGAGCTGTATTCTACATATCAAATAATGAATGTTGTTTGACATTTCATAACATGGTCCTTTTAAGAGTGAATAATTCTATTTTTCTTTCCGCTTACCTCCCTGAGTCTTGACTTCTGCATGTCAATCAGGTATTGCCCTATGATGAGCTAATGCAGGAGCTGGATGTCACAAATGTTCGTGAACTTGAAGATTTTCTTATTAATGAGTGCATGTATTCGGTACGTCTTTTCTCCATATGGATTTTGTTCCTGATAGTGAATTCTGTGTGTGCTTTAGTTTTGTTTTTGAGAATAACTGTTATGTAGAAATGAATAAGATACAGAAATTGCTTTTTGTATATGGATTGGTTTGTTTTTTAAAGGAATTTGGTGTTTAATGGTGTCAATTCAAAGGGAAGAGATATGATGAGTTCTGATTGTTATTCTTCTCCTTTCTTCTGTTAGGGAATAGTTAGAGGAAAGCTGGATCAGTTGCGCAGGTGCTTTGAGGTCTGTGATAATCTCAGTCACATTACCTTATGATATTGGCGTTTGTCCTTTTCTTTTTCATCATCTCACAGTTATGCTGAAGCTTAATAACATTTTTGCGGAGTACAGGTCCAATTTGCTGCTGGGAGGGATCTCAGACCTGGACAACTTACTAATATGATACAAACACTATCTAACTGGTAAGAACGAACTTATTTCTGTTCTCGCCATGTCTTGTAACATGCACTACTGAGTACATATTATTAGCCAGATCAAATCATAAGAGGACAAGTTACACTGTAGGAGTTTTTGAAGTTATGCTTCTCACCTTTGCCAATCTATCATCTTCAATCTACCTGTTTTGTTACAATCCGCTAGTTTCTCTATCTTGCTCAAAAATTTGAAACTCTTCCCCTTGCGTTACATCTACCATATGCTGGTACCATATCTAACCCCGTTCCTGTGGTTAGGTTGGCTACATCTGACAATTTACTTGCCTCAATTCAAGAAAAGATAAAATGGGCTGATCATATGAGTGATTCGGACAAGAAGCATCGAAAAGATGTTGAAGACAGGGTGGAAGAAGTGAAGAAGTCACTTGCCCTCAAGGTCTGTTGAACTCAATTTTATTTTCAGCAGTAGATAATAAACCATCCCCAAGTTGATAGAAACAACTTTATACTCCAAAAGCTCTAGTACTCCTCTTTTCTTTTTACTTTTCTTGGTTGTAACTTGTGAGATATAAAGGTGCAAAGCTTCAAGATATACTGAAACTTGGGTTTTTACAAGCACATGTTTAGTGTAGCATTCGATGATTCAACTTGGTAACTTTGAACTGTTGCATTTGATCTGAATTTAGCTGGAGTATTAAGGATTCTTCTTCTGATTTGGTTGAAAGGAAGTGATAGCTACAATATAACAAACAAAACTCTTGTTACTGGGATATGTTGGTCGATGTGTCTTACTTACATTGTGGCAGAAGTTACACAATCTAAGCAGGGGGACATCGAGTTCCGAGGGCACGAGGAGGTCTACTCTGAACCTAGTGGAGTGATGGATTACGAGGAAGAACGAAGCCGACCGAAAAGGTATTGTTGTTGTTCTACTTCTTTTCTTGTTTAAACATCCACAAAGCCCTCCGCTAAATCTGTTATTACATGTGGGATGAAATGCAGGAGGCGGCAACCATTGTCTTGAAGTTTGTAACAGCTCAGTTCATGATATTGGAGTGGATGGGTGTTCCGGCAAACTTGACCCATTTTTTCAGTCACAGCATTCTGACCAGAAGATTATATATGCTTTTGGGTACAATGGTGCCGCTCCGACAGTGTCACATTCAGACTCTGATATGTTCCAATTGTTGCCTTTGTATTGGACTTGTGAACATGTTTTTCTTGGTTGAGTTGGAAAGGCCAATACCATATTTGGTGATGCGGCAAAAGTTCTAAAGGGTCATAGAAAAGATTTCCTCTCTCTCGCTCTAATATATATATAAATATATATGATTCCTGCTATTTTACTAGCATTTTGGATAAATTATATTTATAATTTATAATTTTGTCAAATTTCATAATATTAATTAGAAGTTTAAAAGCATAAATTGACTACAAAAAATTTCAATTTGTTATAATTATAAATTATATAAGTTAAATCTATTCAAATAAATTAAAATTTTACAATGTTCCTGATATTAATTAGTGGCATTTAGTAGATGTTTGTAATCATTTAGTCGGTCCAACTGTCAAAATTTGAACCATTCAATTTTTTATTTTTATTTTTTATTTTTTGATTTAATTTATTTTAATAATTTGTGTTATTAAATATTAATTAATTAATTATTCAGTCAATTTTTATAAATTAATATGTTTTAATATATTATAATTAATTAATTAATTTTTATTTAACAAATTTTATTTAAATTTTTTAATAAATAAAGACTATTTTTAATCATATTTTTAATTCTTTAATTTTATTTAATCTTTAGTTGACTTTATAACGGTTTAATATCAGTTAAACCTTTTAAATTTTAAATTCCTTACTTTTACATATTTAACTTCCGGTCTGTTTTTAAACCATTAATTTTCAGTCCTCAGTCTTATATTATTGGGCTTTTAATTGCAATACAGGTATTTAAATTTATACAATGTTTAGTTTATGTAACCTTCTAAAATCATATTTATAACAAATTAAAACAATACTTAATTACCATTTTAAATATTTTTAATTAGTATTATAAGATTAATCAAATTTTAAATTTATTTTCCGAGTTTCCACATCAATGCTTTATTTTTGAATAAATAAATGAATAATACTCTCTCTTTGTTGACAAATATAAAACGTCAAAGTGATGACTGATAAGGTGCATAATTGGTAAGTGTCTCAGTAGGCGTACATTTTCCTATCTTGGAAACTTTATTCAACCACGTGCTTTGACTTGTTTACATAGATTAGTAAGTCCTTAAAAATAAGGCCACGTCTAAAAACAAGAGATACAGGATTCTCTTTAATTTTATAATATTTTATTTTATTTAATAAATTTCAGTCATTTATTTATATAGATCATATATTTATTTATGCGAGATTCACATAAATAAATGACTAAAATTTATGAGACAAAATAAAATACCATAAAATTAGATAAATTTACATAAATAAATGATTAAAATTTATA
The DNA here is from genome assembly GCA_025531925.1 of Erythroxylum plowmanianum. Taxonomy (NCBI): domain Eukaryota; kingdom Viridiplantae; phylum Streptophyta; class Magnoliopsida; order Malpighiales; family Erythroxylaceae; genus Erythroxylum; species Erythroxylum plowmanianum. The sequence goes on from JANVCQ010000004.1 coordinate 951,483, forward strand.
AAACAAAATAAAATATCATAAAATTGTACAAAAAAAATCTAAAATCAGACCGCTCACTTCATCCGCTTACAAGATCCTGCGGCATCCAACTGCAGAGTAGCGATCTCAGGCGAGCGTCGTCGTTTCGGGCTCACTCTGACAGGTTCGTAATCGCTAGAACCTATCAGATGAGGAAAATTAAGCTTCGCCTTAGACCCACGCATTTTAAAAGCAGCTTGGTCATAGGCCACAGCTGCATCCTCCGGCGTCCCGTAAGTTCCGAGCCAGATCCTAGCCCCATTCCTCTTCGGGTCTCTAATCTCCGCCGCGTACTTCCCCCACGGCCTCCTCCTCACCCCCTTGTACTGCCAACCTCTCGGCTGCACGTTCGCCTCATTCGCCACCTCCTCTGTAGTATTCTTCTTCTCTTCCGCTTCACTTGTCGTCGGTCCCCTGAAACTGGGTTTCACGTCTTCTTCTGAACTGTGAGCGTCACCGCAGGAACCAGTCGAAGTCTCGCCGTAGTCCATTGTTGTGAGGTTACTGTTCAGGAGAGTATCTAAATCTTCGGCGAGAATATGTTGCTGAATCCATTCCAAGAAAGCCAAGTCTTCCCACTCGCCCAACATCGCTTGATGAGGTTCGGCTCAGGATGGTTACTTCAGCTGCGTGAGTTGTGTTAAGCTTTTGAGTAATTGCCTTGGACAGCGATGTGTATGTAAATATGTATATATATAGCCATTCAGAGGTTGAACAAATTGAATAGTTTTCAGTTTCCAGGAAACGTCATTGATTGAGGAGCTATTTTCACGTGGCTTATTCATTTGCTTCGTCTTCTTCAGATATTTTTATTGCGTGTGATTCCGTGAGTTGTGTTTGGTCGGACGTGTCTGATGGACATGACAGTCTAATAGGGACAACTCTGTATATATATATATATATATTAATGCAGAACGTACGTAAGCCTTGTATGGTAAAGTTTATCTGGTTCAATAATACAATGTAGATAAAAGATAGTATAATATCGTCTTATTTATTCTATATCATAGACTTGGATTGAACATTGCTTGATGGTATTGTATACCATAAACTTCAAGAACAGTGAGTCTAATTATTGGGTACTTGAGACTTGGAAGCAACCTCTTCTCTCTTGTCTAAAACTACGTACTTTTAGCTCGCAGGTGTAGCTCAATTAGTTATCAGAAAGGAAGTTGAGTGCAAGATTTTATATTCGAGTCTCGGCAGTGCCAATGTGGGAGTTCATCAAATGTGATGACTTCTTGTGCGCACCAAATACTGAGTCGCCTTTTTGAGAAACTAAAAGTGATGAGCTGATGCAGGTGCTGTGTGAGGAGGAAATTTATTAGCATCAACAAGCTAAATGTGATTAGATCTCGAAGGGTGATCAGAACACAAAGTACTATCATACTATCACGCTAGCCCAGCGTAAGAAACTCACGATTACCAGCCTCACCAACTCCCAAGGAGAAAGCATCTCTGACCCCACCCAGCTCGTCAGTTTAGCTCGCGATTATTTTGTCCAACTGTATACTTCCGATGGAGACCTTTCCTCCTGTTTTCCCCTCTCCCAGACTTTCCCTCCGCTTTCTGCGGATGATGTCCGCAATCTCGGTCGGCCCATTCACCACCTCGAGCTTAAACAGGCAGTGTTTAGCATGAACCCTAATAAGGCCCCTGGGGTTGATGGCTTCAATGCCTTATTCTTTCAAAAACAGTGAGGACGACTGGGACCCCAAGTGACCGCTTTCATCCAAGTTGTGTTTCGCAAGGAACGGTGGGACCAGGAGCTCAATCAGACCATCCTTGTTTTAATCCCGAAAATTCCCTTCCCTTAAAAACTGACTCAGTTTAGGCCGATTAGTCTTTACAATGTGGTATACAAGATTCTGTCCAAAGTCCTTGTCAACCGCCTGAAGCCTCACCTGAATCATTTGGTGCAGGAGACATAATGTAGTTTTATCCCGGGTCGCCAGATCACGAACAATATCATCATCGCCCAAGAAGTTATTCATTCGTTGCGCACTAAGAAAGGGCGAAAAGGTTATTTTGCAATCAAAGTTGACCTGAAAAAAGTCTATGATCGACTGCTGTAGGATTTCATTCAAAATACCTTAGAGGACATCGGCCTTCCAGCTGATCTAATTTGGGTCATCATGCAATGTTTGACTACCGTGTCTTTGCAGGTGAACTGGCAAGGTGCCCTATTGGCCCCTTTTAGGCCTTCTCGGGGCATCCGTCAAGGCGACCCGATCTCTCCTTACTTGTTTGTTTTGTGTATGGAACGTCTCGGTCATCTTATTTCACATTCTGTGGGCCAGGGCCTCTGGAGCCCTCTGAAACTGAATCCGTCAGCCCCCCCTCTCATCTTTTATTTGCTGATGATCTGGTCCTTTTTGCAAAAGCTACAGTCACACAAGCTGCCCTCATTGTCCAGACGATGGAGCAGTTTTGTCAGGCTTCTGAACAGGCGGTTAACTTGGAGAAAACTCGAATTTGTTTTTCTCAGAATGTCTCTCCGAGCGTCGCCCACCGCATCCGACATGTCTTAGGCATCCAGAGTATGATGAACCTGGGGAAATACCTCGGGGTCCCATTGTTGCATGAGCGTACCACGCGACACACTTACCAGCATATCCTGGAAGCCGCCCAACGGCTGCTCGCTGGTTGGAAAGCACGACAGCTGCCCCTAGCAGGCCGAGTTACTCTTACCCAGTCAATTCTGGCGACCCTTCCGATCTACACCATGCAAACTGTACGACTGCCGCGGCGCCTTTGTGATGAATTAAAGAGACTTATGCGCCAGTTCATCTGGGGATCTGCAGGAGATCAGCGGGCTATGCACCTAGTCAAGTGGGAGACAGTCTGTCAGCCTAAAAAGACGGGCGGTTTGGGTCTCAAGCCCATTTGGTCGACCAATGACGCCTATTTGGCTAAATTAGGTTGGGCCCTTCTCACCTAAC
>JANVCQ010000004.1:1036955-1050322 GCA_025531925.1 Erythroxylum plowmanianum
AAAAAAAATATTTGTCATGGTTGTGACTTCACAACCGTAAATTTTTAATTGGACATGATTTTTCTTTTAAAATCATAGAGTTAAATCTCTTGGAACAATCATTTTAATATAAGAAGTATAATAGGCTTTTATTGTACATTACATTTTATTCCATTTCATCTATCTTTCAAACAATATTTCACTACATTACATTATGAATCATTCCATCCCTCTCAAATAACTTCTTACTATATTATATTTCATTCAATTATAAACCGTTCCGTTCCGTTCCATTCTATTACATTTCATTTTATTCCTTTAATTAACATCCAATCAAATAGGCCTTAAAATTATGAATCAGCTATTCACAAAAAAAAAGTAACATTTACAAATCTTGGTAGCGAAACGGGTTGGGCTAGGTATGGATATTCTAGACTGAGGCTCGAGTCTAACAAGAATTATGATTAGGACTCAAGCTCTCCCAAGTTCAACCAAGTTTGAGTATTCTTTTTTAAATTTAAAAAAGACATCATTTTATTTATTAAAAAATTATATCATTTTATTTACAAAAAAATAATTTCAAATTAAATAGAGTCAAATCGAATCAAATAAGTTTAACTAAATCTAATACGTAAAATTAGACTTTAAAAATATTTTATTTATTAACATAAACGTAACAACGAATTAGACATGGTCAATTTATCTCAATTAAAATTATTTTGATATTGAATGATATAAAATATTTTACAGTCGGAGGATCGATCATTTTGGTTACTAAATGATTTGTATGTCTTGATATTCATCTATAATCAAATGAAAAAAAGTGAATCAAACATCAAATCTGTAAAGTAAAGAGCAGTCTCTGGTAACAAATCGATCTTCTTAGTAGATTTAAACCTCTTTTGATCTGTCTTTAAGAGATCTACCCTCTTTTAGCTCTACATTTCCTAAAAATCAATCATGAAGTTTCTATAATATCGAAAATCTAGTTCTACCGAAGATTGGAGAGCAAATGAGACCTTAAAAGGAAGAGAGAGAGCGGGAAATCCCATTTCAAAAGGGGAGTGAGGTAAGTTGTGTGAATTGACATGCAACTGTCAAATATTTATAGGCAACAGTCACAATTACCACCACCTTAACTATTGGGCCAGTAAGCTTAGGCAGAATATACGTTTTGTTTTTAATATAAAAATCTCGTTTGGCAATCAGCTTATTATATTAGTTGTTAATTGATAGCTGATTATATTAGCTGATTCGATTAGGTGATTGCATTAGCTGTTTGTTAAAGATATTTGATAAAATTAGTTGTTTAATATTAACTGTTTATGCATAAAATAACTTACAAAGATATGAATTTAAAAACAATTATAAAGATATTAATATTATACATTTCCTTTTTACTTATAAACTTCAGTTCTATCGTAAAAGTTTTAGGTCAATATTAGGGCTAACCCATTCCTTTGTATGTTTTGTTTTATTTGTCAAGCCTTAGCTTAATAATGGAGTTTGGCAATGCCTGCATGGTTGGAAACAGTAGTCACGGGATAAGTCACCCCTTGGATTAGGATTTTTTTTTTTTTTGTTAGCTCACGAAGTATTTTAGGAGGCTCTCAATTATAAGAAGGTGCCTTTAAGCTATCCACTCCCAGACTAATCTCCGCTCGCACCGAGTCAGCCTGTAAGGGGTAAAGTGCTAGTCAAATAAATTTCTTCATTCCCAGGACTCGAACTTGAGACCTCTGATTAAGGGATGAAAGTGCTGAACCACTCACACCGGACTTTGGCAATACTCGGAAACAATAGTTACGGCCCCGTGACTAGGACAAGGATCTAAGGTATGCCTTTTACATGTCGGGACATCGTAGCAAGAAATGAAGCAGCTAACCAAGATGATGGATGTCTTCTTGGAGAAGTCCTGAATGTTAGGTGACAATGCTAGAGCAGCAGGCGCGTTTTGTACTATGGAGTCCAACAGAAAGAAAATGCCTCTCTCTTCTTCAACGAAGCAAGACCAAAAAATGTCTCCTGCAAATCCAAGCCTTTATGATTCTAAATTCCGTGGCCACCAACGTTAATATTTTCACCAAATTCATCTTATCATGCGCCGCTGTTGCCGCCAGGGTTCCTATAATAGATGGTCTTGACGTTGTTCGCTATGCTCGACAAGTGTTTGATATGAGACCCCATAGAGACGACGCCTTTCTTTGTAATGCCATGATCAAAGCTCACGTGGGTATGCGTCAGGTCGCTGAGTCTTTGAATCTTTATGGCCATCTTAAGAGGGACACTGGTTTTATTCCCAACCATTTTACGTTCACTACATTGGCGAAGTCTTGTGGTTTGAGCATGACCATTCGGGAAGGTTTGGAGATACATAATCATGTTCTTAAAATGGGGTTTTACTTGAATTTGTATGTATCAACGGCATTGCTTGATATGTACGTGAAGTGTGAGAATTTGGGTTTGGCGAGAAAGTTGTTTGAGGAAATGTCCGAGAGAAGTCTAGTTTCGTGGACGGCTCTCATTGTTGGTTATATGAGGTCAGGGCATATGGGTGACGCGGTTGTACTTTTCGATCAGATGCCTGAGAAAGACTGTGCTGTGTATAATGCAATGATTGATGGTTATGTGAAGGCCGGAGATATGAATGAAGCTTATCGTTTGTTTAGCAAGATGCCTAGTAGGAATGTAATATCTTGGACTAGTTTAATCAATGGGTATTGCAGTAATGGTGATGTTTCATCTGCTAGGTCTCTATTTGATGCTATGCCTGAGAAGAATCTCTTTTCATGGAATGCAATAATTGGTGGACATTGCCAAAATAAACAACCAAATGAAGCTTTGAAATTGTTCCGGGAAATGCAGTTAACCTCGCCTTTTGAACCTGATGAAGTGACAATTGTAAGTATTCTTCCAGCTATTGCTGATTTGGGAGCTTTAGAATTGGGTCGTTGGGTTCATAAATATGTTTGTAGTAAGAAACTAGATAGAACAACTAATGTCTGTACTGCATTAGTTGACATGTATGCAAAATGTGGTGAAGTTTCAAAGGCAAGGAAGATTTTTGACGAGATGGCTTGCAAGGAAATAATCACTTGGAATGCATTGATAAATGGGCTAGCAATCAATGGACGTGCTAATGAAGCACTTGAGGTTTTCTTTGAAATGCAACGTGAAGGAATTAAACCTAATGATGTTACAATGCTTGCTGTATTGTCTGCTTGTAACCATGGTGGTCTGGTAGATGAAGGGAAGAAGTGGCTTAAAGAAATGGACGAGTTTGGACTTGAACCAAAAATTGAGCATTTTGGTTGTCTGGTTGATTTATTAGGAAGAGCGGGATACTTGGAGGAAGCTGAAAAGTTGATTAAAGCCATGCCTTACGAAGCTAATGGAGTTATTCTCAGTTCTTTTCTATTTGCATGTGGGTACTGTAAGGATGTTAAACGGGCAGAGAAAGTACTGAAGCAAATTCTTTCTGTAGAACCAGAGAATGATGGGAATTATACTATGTTAAGGAACTTGTATGCCAAAGAGGAACAATGGAGAAATGTTGAGGAAGTCAAGGTACTTATGAGGACAAAAGGAGCAAAGAAAGAAACCGGCTCTAGTGCTATAGAGATTGATAATAGTGTTTCAGAGTTCTTGTCTGGGGGCAGAGCACATCCACAGTGGGATGCAATACATTCAATGGTGGAGTTTTTACGGATTCACATGAGGGATAAGACTGTGACTCAAAATTTACAATCTCTGATTGCTGTAGAAGCCTGAGGAGCTTCACCAAAGAACAAGCATGAATCAACAATGGGGAGCAAGTTCTTTCCCTGTCTGTAGTAAGCTGACATCAGTACATGACAAAAATCTTTGCTTTGCCCAATTTTGTTTTCCCATCTTAATGTAGATGTAACACATTTTTCTCAGTATTTAATAGCTTATAGAATCAAAAGATGCAATTACACATAATTCCATCATGGTCTCTGCTCTCTTGCTTAATCTTGGTAATGGGCCGAACCAAGCAATTAAACATAATTCCATCACGGTCTCTTGCTTTAGGCTTGGCAATGGGCTGAATTGAGCCTGAGTCTGAACCTAAACCCAAATATTTTCATAGTTCTGATTGGCAGCCAAAATTCAGGTTCAGACAGACTTGATCAGGTTCAGGTCTGTTCAGCCGGGTCTCTCAAGCTTTAAGTCCAAAATTTTTTTACTAACCTGACGTCTCGTCAAATCAAGTCTGGGCTGGAACTCTTGCCAAGCCCACTCCTACTCCCAAACAAACATAGATGACGATGCACAATGATAGATCCAACAAACCATACACAGATTCATCCAATAATTAAAAATGAAAGATCCAGTCAAGTAGAATCTAAGTATATGCCTCTCTGAATACAAGTAAAAAAGAAAACAAAAAGAATTTTCTTGATTATGCACAAAGTGCAGTTGACATGCAAGTAAATGGTACAAAGAATGTTACAAGGAGAGTCGAAAAATCAGCCTGAACCAGAAACTACCTAAGAATACCTAGAAAACAAAATGAAAAAACAATATATGTGGATCAAAATTAGCTTGAGCATTATCCTTCTGCTTCCTGTATGTAAAGATTGTATAGCAGAGACTAGAATCCTATTTCCACCAGATAAAAGTGGAAGGTCCAAGATTAATGTATAGTAGGCCTACATCAATCACTTACTTTCTATAAAGTATCGTTTCCCTCAATCATCTCAGGCCATCATTGTTTTCTTATAACTTTGCTTATACTCAAGGTTCTACCTTGTGGTGCTCAAGGTTGCGAAGCACAATTCTTGCAAAAATTTTGGCTTCAAGTGGTGCAGTTGCTGCTGCCGCTGCAGAACGCAGGACCCGTGCAGCTCCAGAAGTTTGCATCAGATTTGCATGGTGGACAGCATGTCGGCCACCAGGAATGGTAAACTGAAGTTCAATAATCATATTAACAGTGTTCACCCGAGTCATATCGAAAAAGAGAAATATATTGTTAGCAATCTGACAGACATCTATCATTACATTTAGTGATACACAAGATTTGCAGTAGGCAGAAGAGAGTGAATATCAGAATGCAAGTATTACCTGGAGAAGAGCGAATGCAGCACATGCCTTTAGTATAGAAGAAGGATTCCGAAGCATGGCCACGAATCTTCCGATTTCAGCCCCACTGCGACCGTAAAAAGAATCAAGAGGGATGAGAGGTTATCTTCTCAGCCAAAAAGGGTAATCAATGTGTTGATAGCTTTTAGTTTTGGAATATGATATGGCCCATGGTACGCCATCGTACACTACAGATGTTCTGTAATTAGGATAGAAGCCTGACTACAGAAAATTTTGCATTATAAAAGTCAATGCTTCATAAATGAATGCATCCTGTGAGAATCCTGGTGAGAGAGTGAAAGATGATGTTTCAGTTTTCTTTTTTGACAGAAGGTTGGCAAAGAGGGAAGTTCACAAACCTGCATCTTAAGTGCCCTGCCTCTTGAATATGAGCTCTCTCAGTCACTTGCGCTAATGTTGCCGAAGCTGAAGACGCAGCAGCAGCAGCAAATGCTGGAGGATCAGAAAATTGAAGCACAAATGCCTCAATATGCTGCAGTGCCATCTTTCGAGCCCCATACAAGTTCACGCTCTTCGAACCACTCTCTAATGAAGTTCCTATTAACGCAAATTCATCCATTCTGCACAAAGAGAAATCAAACAAGTAAAACTACGATGAATGTTAACTACTGGATAATTAATATACAAGATAATGAGGGTGTTACAAGTACCTCCCATCAAACATGTAAGCCAATGCCAATGCAGCCATAAAACGTGCCATCTTTGACACTGATGAAGAACACAGATGAACGAGCGCCGGAACCCCCCCTTCCTCCACTATGCGGAGAGCATTACCTGGGTTGAAGGCAAGATTCCAAAGAGCTCCTGCAGCAGTCTCATGAACATCCTGAAAATACCAAATAAGCTCAAGTATGAAGTAGGATCCAATTCTAAGTTGATAATAGAAAGACATCTTTGCATTTTGAGTACTTGTAGAACAGATACATCACAAGAAAATCGAAATTCCAAACATCAATTGAAAAAGTCAGAATATTTCCTGCACAGGAAGCCGTAAGATAAAGGTAGATGAAAGAAAATTCTAGCAGAAGGAAAAAGGAAATTTCGTGCGACTCCTAGCTGACTCAAAAACTATAATGCACCTATGCACTTTGCACATTCATCTTAAAAACATAGCAAACATCATTTTTTTGAGGTTTAAACAATGCTTGATAAGCATGGGTTCTTCAAAGTTACAAATATGTAAAGAAAAATAGATACTAACCTCAGCCTCAGAGCGTGCCAGGGAAATGAGAGGTGCGATTCCACCTTCTTGTCCAATAGCAATGCTGATAAACACCACCAAACAAATGTGGCATTAGCCACAGATGGCGAAAATGATGCATAAGAACACCAGCTTTTAAGAAAGAAATGAATGAAAAACATTTTTTGTCAGAAGTGATATGGCATACAAAAGGGTTGACTAGGCTAGAAAAGATCATGCCTTTGTATTTTCAAAGATAAAATAGCATTGGTAGATGCCAAAAGTATCAAGTTTATGGCAAATTATTTCTGGTAAATACCAGAAATATCAAGTTTGTAAGAAATTTTACAAGTGACTAAGTTGCTATTACCATAAGAATCAAACACATGAAGTGGGCACAAATAGATGTACTATCTTAACTCAAATGCAATATATCACCCACCCTGTGCAAGAGATACCCCTCTCCACCATTTGACTGGGGAGAAGTCTAGTTTGAAGAGCTATAAGACAGTGAGTTAGAGACTGCCCTCTGAGTGAACCCAAATATGGGATGGGGTAAGTATGGTGGATACCACTTTTTGAGGATATGGACAAACAGATCATGTTATCTAGGCACATAACAGACCCTCTTAAAATACATTAACAAAACAAGATGAACCAAAGAATTTTAGAAAATGAACTTATCCATACCTGTTTGCTTCTGATACTGACAATCCCCAAAGGGCTCCTGCAACTCTCTCTTGAAGACCTGGTGAGGCATTTGAACAGGATTGTGCAATGGCAACCTGAATAACCCAGATAGGATCAAATTCTCAATGCATGGTAGATTCTCCAATCATATGGTATCATTTTATAAACTAGCAAGAATAATATTAACTCCACACTATTCAAGACAATCTTTCTTTATTCTATAAATTTCAGCTTTAGCATATTAATTCTCCCAGATCATTACTTGAGTTTCCCTCCTTTCCCTTTTAAGAACAGGGATTTCTCAATGAACATATAATTCACTGCTAAACCAATAACATAATGGAAGTATTATCAACTTCAATAACAAAAAGCCATGAATCATGCAGTCATCATTTCAAGTATTGTCTACAAAAAGTGTTCCTCCGCTGCAATCTGTAAAGGGGGAGAGTACATTAAAGAAAGAGACAACAATTGCCAGAAGAAAAACTTTAGCGGATTTTTCACCATAGGATGAACCAAAGGCATCATTTAATCATGTAAATCACATTCCATGAAGTACTTTCCTGTGAAACACATCTTACTGCATGGAACTGAGTTGAATTTCCAAAAAACATCCAGATTCAACAAAACGTTATCATACCAAGGCCTCAACCCCACCAGCTGCTGCAATTGCCTCACGATTTCCATCATCAAATGATAAGTTCCATAACGCGCCAGCAGCTTCCTGTCTGCTTTATGAAAAAGTTAAAATAAAATTCAGTTGCATGGAATTTCAAAATACAATAATTGCTTTCAGATTTCAGAAGCATAGCAATTATAAGATCATGAGTTTCTGTGCAAGTGAGAAATAATTAAAAAAAAAAAAGCAGAGAAATAACCTTCAAATCATTAAGTTGTGTAAGCAATGAGATTAGGTAGTAAATGAGAATCCTTAACAAGGGTAACCTGATAAGGTAAGACTTTCACCCTTTTGTTTAGCATGGTCATTAATAGAGTCATACTTACACCATTCAAATCCAGGAACTTAAAAAAACAATAAATAAAATGTGTGGAACTGAAAGGAACTACACTAAGGATCCTCTCCCGAATGCAGGCCTCCTGAGAGGTTAATTTTGAACAGTTTGAGATTATTTGTTTATGTGTTGATGTTTAAGAAAATATGTCATCCAAGAGTTTTTTTTTTTTTGAAAAAAATGTTTAATAGCTCCAGGAAAGTGAAATAAATCAGGAGCTGGCAAATCAAATCACCTGACACCTTCATGAGGCGAATGTGTAAGTTGAACAAGCGCTTCAAGAGCCCCTGCCTCTTGTCCAACAGCAGCGTTGTTGCTGTTGCTATCCCCATGAGCAGCCAAGTTAGCTAATGCTCGAGCAGCCTGTCATTAACCAAGGTGACATAAGTAAATATGCTGTAGGTCATACATAAAACTGACAAACAGAGATGTAGAAAGTGACATCAAACAGCTTTAAACAAGAAGTAAGATTGTCTGCAATTTGAATAGTCCTTTGAATTCTGGTTGTGTAGGATAGAAGAATACAAAACTTTGAGGCAATTTCAAGTATCTTCTGAAAGATACCGACTTGAGCGTTAACAAGAAATTGATGAAACCAAAAGAATTGGATAGGATCACAACTTATTGAGATTTAGTACCAATTACATTTTCAAAATATAGTCTGGAGGAAGCCTTTGCTTCATGAATATTGTTACATAAATCACAGTATGCAACCCACCCTTTATCAACAAAATACTGACCAAAAATACTTAATTACACACCTGTTCTTGCACTCCTTCAAATTTGCAGGTACGAGCAAGCATCACTAAAGCATGTACACCACCTGCTAGAGCAACCTCCATGCTGCACTTGTCATCAGCCGCTAAATTTGCCAAAGCACCAGCTGCACGTTCCTAGCCACCGTAGAAACCAACATAAAAACTAATGTATCACGCAATCAACTATATGAATATATGCAAAGAACGTACTGGAAGCCTATAAAGTATAGTATGTGACTGAAAAATCGTAATCCAGGTAAGTAAAATTACAACCAGAACTCCATCACCCCCAGAAGACCATTTGAATATAAGATCAACTAAAGCTTTCACGCCACCAGCCTCAGCAATAGCACCCTGAAAAGTGTTTTCGTAACATTGCAGTTAGAAAATCAGAGAATATGTTCTTTCTGAGGAAAAATAAATGAGAAACTCAACCTTGTGCTCTTCCCCTACGGAAAGATTCCAAAGTCCTCCAGCAGCTTCTTCGGCAACTAGCCTGTTCATGGACCTTGCCAGCCTAGTTAGGATATCAATTCCTCCTTCTGCAACTTCTTTTGCAACATTTGCATTCACAGACAAGTTCGCTATCGCCTATATGATTAAGGAATGGAAATCTTTCATCAGACAAGAAGTTGAACATCAAACGAGAGATAATAATTGAACACAATAGAATTGCATACTATTCAACATTGTTAGTCTCTGCATATTATTTCTGTCACGAGCATTTTCTGCTTCATATACACTGAAGAAATATATACCTTAGCTGCCTCTGACTGAAGACCTTCTCGCCAAGATTTTGCAAGGTTTAAAAGGAGGTGTACTCCACCATCTCGCATAACTGCCTCTGCCCTTCTACAATCTATGCTAGCATTTTCATCATCAATAACTACAAAAGTTGCAAGTCCAGTTGCTGCCCTTTCTTGAACTTCCTCCTGAGAGCTCTGCATCAAACTAAGCAATATTCTTGAACCTTGCTTGAGCCAAAAATCATCCAAACCTTGTGGATTGCTCTCAGCAATACGCAAAAGTGTGTGGGATAGGATCCACTCAAGCCAGGTCATTATCTCATCTGCAATTTTATCATTCATCATTGAACTCCTCCAATCCAAGAACACATCTTTTCCCTTCTTTGCAGTATCAGAAAATAAAGAAGCTAGGCTTGAAAAAATGTCAGTGAAAAAGGCAAGTAGCAATTTGCCTTTGTATCTGTTGGTGGTAAAGGAAATGTCTTCTTCAAGAACTGGGCAATTCAATGCACACAAAACCTTCAAGCTGGGAGATGAGGACAACAATCTAGAAACAGCAGTTGGATCAATATCAGTTCTTGAAACATCTAAACCAATCAGCTTGGGCAGGGTATGCCAAAGATGTGAAACCACATTCCACTTCATACTTGATGTCCCTGCAACTGATAGATAGCGAACTGATAGTACATTTCCCAGTGCCACTTCACTGACATTCAAACAGTCCAAGAACCCCACATCAAACAAATTTGGACAATATTTAGCCAAAGCATTGATCGCATCGGCTGAAACATCCCTAATTCCAGAGAGCCGAAGTTTCTTTAATTTAGGACAGCAGAAAGCAGTTGCTTTTATAGCATCACTAGTTATCCTTTCAGAAAAATCTGGCCCAAGTTGGAGGCTTTCAAGTAGCTCATGGCGAGCCACAATCATAGAAAGTGTAGCATCTGTTATTTTCCTGCAGTAATCACCACTTATTTCATGTAAGTTCCTCGATTGTAAATGTATTAGTGCTTCAGCAGACTCTGCTCCACGAAACCTAAGCTTCTGAACATTTGCGCATCTAGAAGTCAGTGAAGCTGCCATAGCAGCATCACATTTGTGAGCACGAAGGTCCAATGAACCCCACAAGCATGGGGAAGCACCTAGAGCTCTCCATGTCCTGCATGTTGCTGACAAGCTCGCTCGGTCACGATAATTTAGACAAGAAAACAATTGTATTACAGTGTCATCTGGCAAGCCGGTCCAATCAACATCCTCAACTCCACCAGACGGCAAAACCCCACCCTCAATTTCAGGGTAGCTAGGCAAAACTACCGTGTCTTTACCCTTTTTGTCCAATTTACGCCTTACTCTACGACTCATATCTTGATCAGATCACGAAGAAGCCAAGCTCTTTTAACAACTTTGGACCCCAAGCACCTAATTGTATAGCCAGTGAAGGAACACAGCACGTCCCATTACCACATATCCACAAAACTCAAACACCCAACAGGAGCAGCATAGAACAACAAAGCCAACACGCTTTAACCTCAAAAACCCTTATCCTCAGAGAAGTAAACGAATTGGGTATCTAAACCAAACGGGATAAAAGATTTTCAATCATTAAACAAACCAAGGCAACCAATCCCAACAACCCAATGGAACAATCCTCGGAAGTTCACAATACGGAGGCAAAATCAACAGTATTTCCAAACCTTAAAAGCTATAAAGCTGGCGTGCAAAACCCTCCAAAATCTTGAAGCTTGGGGGTTAAATCAGTTGCCCTTTGTTGAGGCTGCATTGAAGAAGAGCTAATGGGCATGAAACAAATAAAAAGCTAAAAAGAAAATACGCACACAACAACCAGATGAAGAGTTGCAGATTGAACAATTCAGGTCTACAGATATAGAAAGAAACCCTCTAAGCACGTGTTCACTCTCCCCCCTAAGTTTTCCTTTCCTTTGTTGTTAGGCAACAGATGTAAGAGACAGAAGCACGTTGAATCTTCGTACCTGTGAAGATGAGAGGAAAAATAGAAAATATACTAAAGTTGAAGTTACTACTTACTGTGACAGCATTAAGATTGTTTATAAACACCACAGCTCTATCTAATGTAATGTCTTTATCTTCTTCGTCCGATATCAAAGTGAAATCTACCAATGTTTGAAGCGAACTTGCATTACAAGTAGTCATGATCAACGTTATTTTTTAGCCCAAAAGGGCATTTTTAACATCAAACGAAAGTCTATAAATTTTAAAGATTTCAATTTTAACTCTTAACATTTTTCAAAATTATTAAATTGAACTATAAAATTTAACAAATTTTAAACTGACGAAAAGTTTAAGTTTGACATAATTATCCAATGTTTTAAAAACTGGATCGGACATCGAATCGATCGAAAAGATTTAAAATTTAGAAGTTCAACCAGTAGTGAACCGTTACAAAGTGGTATATAATAAATAAGAAATAAAACTTATAAGAATAAATAAAAATAATATTGGATAAAATAATAAAGTTCATGAATAGTGGATAATTTGATGAGAATGTTCAGATATTTTTTTCTTCCTTTTGTATTTTATTCTGTGATCATTAATTTTCCTCCTCTTTAAAACTCAACTAAGACAATAAGAATACGTGAGTGGGAAAAAGACAATTCCAATATTTTCTCGGAAAGTTCAAATATTTCTATTTGTTTTAAGAGTTAGAATTTACGGATAAATAAAATATTTTGAATTTCTTAAAGTAAAATTTTGATAATAGCTTTATTTAGAAAAGATGTACGTTGGGCTATATAATATGCTTTTGAGAAACAAACTCTTAAAGTTAAAAATGAATAAAAACACAAAAGATTTAGTTTGTTGCGTATTAATAATAAATTAAATATTCTAACTGTTAATTACCTTAACCTTATCTACTAAACTTAAAAGACAATAGTAGGATATTTATGCATTATTATAGATAACTACTCCTTAATGCTTGTTTATTTAAGTTAAACCAAAACACTGTAATTTTGATGTCAAAGCATAATTTATGTTTTTATATAAATAAAAATAATTTAATGGCGGTTATTCTAGTTAAACCAAACATTTATAATTTCTTATTTTCGTTTTCATATTGATTTTCTTTTTTAGTTCTTTTTATAAAATAGGAAAATTTTAAGTTCTTGTTTTTCTTGTAAAAGAAGAAACAGTAAAAGGTAAATTGAATATAAAAAAAAAAGTGATCCATGAAAAAAGTTATGCAAGTTTGATCAAGGTTTTAAAACCCACACCGAACCATTCGGTCCGACTAAAAAAAAAATTAAACCAGTCAATTTTTATACATAAAGGTTATTAGGTGAAACCAAACCGAATCATTTATCAGTTTAAACTTTTTTCGATCGAACCTAACAATCCGGTCTGGTTTTAAAACTTTTGAATTAACTCTCAGTCAATTAAATATTATATCAATATATTATTTTTATTTTTTAAATAAAAAACGAATCTCTTTCATATAATTAGTTTCTAAAATGTTAATAAAAAAGTGAGTTATAATGTTAAGTGACAATAAGGTCCAATGTTACACGTTAATCTCAGTTATCATGTGACAACAAGATTTACCATTGTACATCTCATACACCTGGCCTTTCAAAAGCTCAAGGCTTAAAACCCTGAATTATTATTAGCCAATGTGTTAATCTTTTTCTAATGTCAATAACCAATTAGGGTTAATTAAAAAACTCAAACTTTGCTTCATTTTACTATTATAGTCTGAACTTTAAAAATTGTCAATTAAATGATTAAACTTAGAAATTTTTCACTTCTAGCCCGACAATAATGCTTCCATTACCTTTACTAATATGCTTTGTCACGTATTTCACAAATAATATTAAGCCTCTATGTAGTTGGGCTTATCCTA
>JANVCQ010000004.1:1050422-1068072 GCA_025531925.1 Erythroxylum plowmanianum
TTTTTCAAAATTATTAAATTGAACTATAAAATTTAACAAATTTTAAACTGACGAAAAGTTTAAGTTTGACATAATTAACCAATGTTTTAAAAATTGGACCGCATATTAAACCGGTCGAAGAAAAGGTTTAAGGTTTAGAGATTCAACCTGTAATAAACTGCTATAAAATCGATATATAATAAATAAGATATAAAACTTATAAGAATAAGTAAAAATAACATTGGATAAAATAACGAAATTCATAAGCAGTGGATAATTTGCTGAAAATGTTAAGACATTTTTTTCCTTCCCTCCGTATTTTATTAAGTGATCATTAATTTTTCTCTTCTTTAAAACCCAATTTAGACAATACGAATACGTGAGAGAGAAAAAGGCAATTCTAAGATTTTCTCGGAAAGTTCAAATATTTCCATTTATTTTAAGAATTAGAATTTACGCGCAAATAAAATATTGATAATTTCTTAAAGTGAATTTTTGATAATAGCTTTATTTAGAAGAGATGTACATTGAGCTACATAATATGCTTTTACAAGCTTTTAAATAGACTAAGTTCGTTGCGTATTAATAATAAATTAGATATTCTAACCGTTAATTATCTTAACCTTATCTATTAAACTTAAAAGATAATATTAGGATATTTATGCATTATTGTTGATAACTACTCCTTAATGTTTGTTTATTTAAGTTAAACCAAAACACTATATTTTTGACATCAAAGCATAATTTATATTTTTCATATAAATAAAAATAATTTAATGGCCGTTATTCCGGTTAAACCAAACATTTATAATTTCTTATTTTTGTTTCATATAATTGATTGATTTTCTTTTTAGGTTGTTTTTATAAAATAGGAAAATTTTAAGTTCTATATTGTTTTTCTTGTAACAGAAGAAACACTAAAAGGCAAATCGAATTAACAAAAAAGAGTGATCCATGAAAATAGTTATGCAAGTTTGATTGAAGTTTTAAAAACTGGATCGAATCGGTCTTACTGGAAAAAAGTTTAAACCAGCTGTTTTTATACATAGAAACTACTAGGTAAAATCGAATCGGATCATTGACCAGTTTAAATTTTTTCTAGTCCGGTCTGGTTTTAAAATCTTGTAATTAACTCTCAGTCAATTAAATATTATGTCAATATATTATTTTTATTTTTAAAATAAAAACGAATCTCTTTCATATAATTTGTTTCTAAAATGTTAATCAAAAAGTGAGTTCTAATGTTAAGTGGCAATAAGGTCCAATGTTATTCGTTAATCTCACTTATGATGTGACAATAAGATTTACTATTGTACCTCTCATACAACTGGCCTTT
Organism: Erythroxylum plowmanianum; assembly: GCA_025531925.1. Lineage (NCBI taxonomy): Eukaryota > Viridiplantae > Streptophyta > Magnoliopsida > Malpighiales > Erythroxylaceae > Erythroxylum > Erythroxylum plowmanianum. The sequence continues at coordinate 1,051,738 of JANVCQ010000004.1, forward strand.
CAAAAGCTCAAGGCTTAAAACTCTGAATTATTATTAGCCAATGTGTTAATCTTTTTCTAATGTCAATAACCAATTAGGGTTAATTAAAAAAACTCAAACTTTGCTTAATTTTATAATTATAGTCTTAACTTTAAAAGTTATCAATTAAATTATCAAACTTAGAATTTTTTCACTTCTAGCCCGACATTAATACTTTCATTACCTTTACTAATATGCTTTGTCACGTATTTCAGAAATATTAACTATTAAGCCTCTGTTTAGTTGGACTTATACTGGTATAATTTTTTTCAATATAATTTATTTTATAGATTTTTTGTGAGAAATTTTTTTAAAGAAGTCAATTAACTGTTTGGTTGTCATTTAAAAAAGAGTTTTTTTTAAGAAGTTCATACAATAGACTATTTAGCAACATAAAAATAAAAGGCATAATTTTAACTATATTTTATTTTGTAATAAAAATTATTTATGAATATAAATATTATTTAAAGTATATTAAACAATACGCAAAGTACAATATATTAATTATTATATAATTTTAAGCCATATGAAACATAAATGAAAATATATCTAACCAAATCTTTTATATGGATTATAACATAAGTAAAATTAATATTAAAATAAATATTAAAATAAATAAAAAAAGGTAAATAATATTATATAAATTTCAAAATAAACGTGAAGATGAATTTGTAGGTATTATGAAAATTATCTATAAAAATAAGGACAAAAAGGACTAAAAAATAGGCTCATTAATTGATCTGAAAAATTTACCTGAAAAAGTATTTTTTTTTATAAGCTCCAAATTTGAGCTTTTTAAAAAGATATATTTTGGCTGCCAAAAAAGTCATATCTATTAAAGAAGTGTTTTTTTATTTTACAACCAAACACTCATTTTTCTTAAAAATAATATCATTTTAAAATTTTAAAAATTAAAAAGAAAGTTCATCTTGCTAAAATGAGCTGAGCCGAATGAGACTGGGGTGAACTTATTTCATCATGATCATCATCATTACATCTAATCCGAAGTTTCGTAATAAAGCAGAATTTAAAAAGGTTTGATAATATACAACCTTACTCCAACATAATAGAGAGGCTGTTTCCGGTACTCGTGAAGCCTATAAACATCCTATGTTAACTCATGTGTTGTACATAACACCATGAGTTAGCTCAATGACGTGTTTGTTTATTGCTAAGCATCTTGATTAAACAATAAGTTCCACCAAATGAACCTTGGTAGCTTTAAAGTCTAGATACATCCATTAGCTATGGCTGCAAAATCTGAGGATGATGACAAAAGAGCCGGAAATTTAATCACATGGGTGGTAAACGATGATGACTTGGCACCAAACGCTGTCGTCTGGAGGATCTTCATATGGAAAGTATTAATACATGTCGGACAGAGAGGCTTTGAGTCCGAGGTTGAAGACACAAAGCCCGAGTTTGATGGGAGGTCAAAGCATTGAGAAGTATGGTTCTTCTTCTTCTTCTTCTTCCTGGTACTCTCGCTTTTGGTCCTCTGCTCGCAGAACTAAGCCTTTGACCTCTGCTTTCGACGACGTCGTTGCCAGAGCTCCGTCCTCCGATGGGCTTGTTCGTCGCCTCAGCCTCCTCGATCTCATCTTACTCGGTGTCGGAGCTTCCATCGGCGCCGGCATCTTCGTCGTTACCGGAACCGTTGCTCGCGATGCCGGACCTGGTTTGATCTCTGTTTTTTGAGATTCATAAACGTTTATGGCCTAGAATTGTCGAACTTTTACTTTCTATTGCTACGAAAATTTCGTTGTCCTGTAAACATTTTCAGCCGTTACAGGGCTTGAACTAAGTGGAAGTTCTCAACTTTGAATTAGCTATGCACTTATTTGAAATGGGTCGGTCGATTTGGAATGAACGTCTCTGTTTTTGGTGAAAATTGTGTTCATGGTTTCAATGTTGGCGACTGAATTTGGTATCTTGTGACATTAAAATGCAGGAGTGACAATTAGTTTCATTATCGCCGGAGTGTCATGCATGTTGAATGCACTGTGCTATGCAGAGCTGGCTTCTCGATTTCCTGCTGTTGTGGGGGGAGCATATTTGTATACTTATACAGCTTTTAATGAAATCATAGCTTTCCTTGTTTTTGGGCAGTTGATGCTTGATTACCACATTGGGGCAGCTAGTATAGCAAGAAGTTTGGCGAGTTATGTTGCCACACTTCTAGAGCTGTTTCCCCTTTTCAAAGATCACATCCCAAGCTGGCTCGGCCATGGCGGTGAAGAGTTCTTGGGAGGAACCCTTTCTATTAACATTCTAGCACCAATTCTCCTTACTCTTTTGACTATAGTTCTGTGTTGGGGTGTTGGAGAATCTTCTATTGCGAATGCATTCATGACCGTGACAAAGGTTCTCTATCCTACCTATGGCTTTCCAGTTTTCAATAGGGATAAGTAGACATGAACAAATATACACAGATAAGGGACAATCAAATCTTCAAAGCATCAATAACTTATACCCTACTATGAGAAAAGTAGTATGTTATTCTATGGTCTGCATCTTGTGCACCTTATTGCGTTTTTTCACCCCTTCCTTTGTTCTGTTGCCTTCCGTTTTCTGACTAGTCATGGTCTTTGAGTTACTTCTTGATACTGAATCAAATGTTTTAAATTAGATATCATTCTTAACGTATTTGTCAACTAAAACTGCTAAGTTACTTGACTCCCCTGCAGATTATCATTGTTATCATTGTCATCTTCGTCGGGGTCTTTAAGGTTGATGTTTCAAATTGGACACCTTTTGCTCCACACGGTGTTAAATCAATATTGACTGGAGCTACTGTTGTATTTTTTGCTTATGTTGGATTTGATGCAGTTGCAAATTCTGCTGAAGAATCAAAGAGACCACAGGTATCTTGTATAGATTTAGGTGCTAATTGTATAGTTTTTCTAAATCTATTGACGATCTTTTTGAAGTAATATCAGTCATTGCTTACTGACTTAAAAACTGTAATATTATGGTATTCAGCGTGATTTACCACTAGGCATCATAGGAAGCCTTTCCGTTTGTATTGCCCTGTATATTGGAGTCTGTTTAGTAATCACTGGGATGGTACCCTACTATCTTCTTGGAGAAGATGCTCCTTTGGCTGAAGCTTTTACGGAAAAAGGCTTGAAGTTTGTGTCTGTTCTAATTAGCATAGGCGCTGTGGCGGGACTCACAACGACCCTTTTAGTTGGTCTCTATGTTCAGGTGAATTCCATTTATATTGTTGCATAGTTGACTTGCTTCAAAACATCTTTGTATGAGTTTCTAACAACATTTTTTTATGAGCAGTCTCGATTGTATCTGGGGCTTGGAAGGGATGGTTTGCTACCTTCAATATTTGCTAAAGTGCACCCAATCCGCCACACTCCTATTCACTCTCAGGTCTGGGTTGGCATTGTCGCGGGTCTTATGGCAGGGCTGTTTAATGTGCATGTGCTCTCCCACATTCTTTCTGTTGGTTCATTGGTATGTCATCCTATTCTCTCTATCAAAGACCCAAAATATCTACTCCTGCTTAGATCATTTCTAAAATGGTTTAGGTTGCAGTAGCTGTGCTCAGTTTTGGCAGGAATGTTTGGTATTTCAAATGGCATGCTATGGGTGTGCCACCATGCGCTTGTGATATTGATAGAATCTTGTTGCCTGGTGTTGAGTTGTCCTCACAATTTAAAACTCACTATGGATCTGAGTCATGTTAAATCTTTTGCAGACAAGCTATTCTGTTGTTTCAGCATGCGTTGTAACTCTTCGCTGGAAGGATAAATCAGGGACTGAATTTTCGTCACGATGGTTTCGCGCCTGGGATGAGGGTGTCATTTGTCTCATTGCAGTTGCATTCTGTGGCTTCGGTGCTGGACTTATTTTCCGTTACAGTGTCTCATTTATTCTTCTAATTGTAGCATTTGTTTTAGCTATAATTGCCACTGCTGCTCTCTACCTTCGTCATGTAAGTCCTACTTATCCATGCATGGCATACAACTCCTTTGTGATTGCTTTACATCTGTTATTCATATAAAGTTCTAATAACGGTCAATCCAAGATCTTGATGGTATGTTTTGTTTAGAAGTTTTAACTTGAAATTTGCACTTGGTTGATTGTACTCTCTACAGGGATGCTGTCCCTTTTTTACAAATTCATAACTAGTATTCTTCTTCATTCCCTCTTTCACCATTCTTTTTTCTCAGTCCTATGAAGATGCCAGAGGATTTTCTTGCCCTGGGGTTCCTGTTGTGCCAACCATTAGCATCTTCGTCAACATGTTTTTATTTGCTCAGGTGAGTTTTCTGGAATACCAATTCCATCTTTCCTATCACTAAGACATGCTAAAGTCAGCTGCTCAATCATGTTCCTTTTCCTGCTTCTCTTGTTAATCTTCTTTGTACAGTTGCACTATGAAGCATGGATACGATTTGTGACCCTCAGCATTATCATGGTTGGTGTGTACGCATTATACGGGCAGCATCATGCCAAGCCGAATTCTAACGAGACAATTATTTATCAGAGAGCTCCTCAAGAAGCCACTCGATAGTTGGCACGCGAAGGAATACCAATGATATCAATAAAGCTTGGTGCTGAGGATTTATGTCCTGTATTTGTCACATGTATATATCTGTATCAATCACAATTGTTGTCTGGGAGAAGATGATTCAGTAGTTCTGGACTGGAATCTATCAGTGTGTACATATAGTTAGTTTTTCCTTGAAAGCGACATAAATAGAGACAGACCTTAAGGGAACCTAATCTTATTCATAAGAATTTGCCCGTACATCTCCTTTTGCAAGAACTTTACTTCTCATTCGGGCTTATATAGAAAATGTTGCTACGATGGTTCTTTCACTGAACTTCGTTCCAATATCATTCTCTAGTGGAATTTATGGATATGAAAACTATAAACTTACAGTATCAACTTAATTGTTTATGCATTACAGGGAGTTAGCAGAATGTCAATAATACTTCAAAGGAGGAAAAGATGAATTACAATTTCAACTTCGTACCTAAGTTAATGCATAATATCTTGTATCTGCGTAAACCTTTTGATCTTTCCAGGGATGCCACTTTTTGAAGCTTAATCTGCTCTCTGAACTTGGCTATGAACTCACCAGCGTTTTTATCGATTTCATCAGATTCATTGATGTCTTGATTGCGAGCCACAGCAACTTCATCTTTAAATTTAGGAGTTTCAATCCTGGTGTATGTTATTTCTGTTGTAACTGTAGATATTCTTTACAGCTGTATATAAAATCAATTGAGTTGGCCTCACACAACAGCTTAAGCTATTGTGGTGAAATAGTCACTTAACAGTGTATTCCTCTGATTGCACAACATTTTCATAACATTCCATTTTTTTCTTCCTGTACTTTTCAAATGATGGCTTTAGTGTGTGAAACTGAGCATCACGATTGTTCAGTTTGGTGCCTGCTGCAAATTTATCAGGTTTTCCTTCTGCCATTTCATCTGTCCAAGTTTTCATCACCTTTTCTTCATCAATTGTTCTGCCAATTCGCTTCTTCAAACGATTTCTACTGTTTAAATGAACTGTGGTTATCCTATAACCCCGAGATCGTATTTATAAATCAAATATTATTAAATTTGAATTAAATTAATAATTTATATTTCACAAGACATGAAGCATGGATACGATTTGTGATCCTCATCATTATCATGGCTGGTGTATACGCATTATGCAGACAATTGTTTATCAGAGCTCCTCAAGAAGCAACTCGATAGTTTGCACAGGTCGGAATGCCAGTGATATCAATAAAGCTTCGTACTGAGTATTTATGTCTTGTTACATGTATATATTTGCATCAATCACAGCTGTTGCCAAGTAGAAGGTGATTCAGTAGTTCTGGACTGTCAATCTATCAATCAGTGTGTACATATGGTTAGTGAAACTAACAGAAATAGAGACCTTTGAGAAAACCTAATCTTAATTCTCAAGAAGTTGCCCGTGCATCTCCCTGTCTTAGAACTCTACATCTCATTCAGGCTTATATGGGAAATGTTGCTAAGATAGTTCTTTCACTAGGCGCTCTACAGGATCCAGAATCGTTACTTTTGTGCCTCTAGACTTCCAATATCATTTTCTAGTGGAGTTGATGGATATGAAAATTATAAACTTGCAATATCAACTTAAATATGCATTACAGGGAGTTAAAACGGAATGTCTATGATACTTTACAGGAGGAAAAGACGAATAACAATTTCAACTTCATACCAAAGTTAATGCATGGTATCTTGTATTTCACCTGAAATAGTTACTAGTTGTGCGTAAACCTTTTGATCCTTTCAGGGATTTCACTTTTTGACGCTTAATCTGCTCTCTGAACTTGGCTATGAACTCAGCAGCCTTTTTATCGATCTCATCAGATTCATTGACGTCATCTTGGTTGCGAGCCACAGCAACTTCATCTTTAGATTTACGAGTTTCAATCCTGGTGTATTCCTCTGATTGCACACCAACATTTTCATCACATTCCATTTCTTTCTTGCTGTACTTTTCAAATGATGGCTTAAGTGTGTGAAACTGAGCATCACGATTCTTCAGTTTGGTGCCTACTGCAAATTTATCATGTTTTCCTTCTTCCATTTCATTTGTCCAAGTTTTCATCACCTTTTCTTCATCAATTGTTCTGCCAATTCGCTTCTTCAAACGATTTCTACTCTTTTCTTCAGCATTTTCTGCCTCTGCAGTCAATTTAATATCCTGGATTGTCTTAACAGATCTTTCCCTAGGTGAACTTTCAAGGGGTGATAAAGGTTTCTTATCCAATTTCAAAGTACCCAATGAACCCTCTCTTATATTCCTAGCCAGGTTCTTCAACCTATCCTCTGAACTTTCTTTCACATCCTTCCTGAACAAAGAACCACTACTATACCTCCTCAAATGAAATGCATTCAGTGTAGCCCCATTATTCAAAGTACTTCTTCCAGGTGACTGCGTGACAGGAGGATAAGATGCACGAAAACCTTTCTTTTTCCCCAACTCTTCTGCTTCAGAGTTGGCCAATTTAGAATTATCAGAATGATAGGGACAGAGTCTTGTTGATAGGTATGAAACTGTACTAGCTTCAGACAACAAAGATGATTTCAACATTAATGACTGCGATTTTACAGCTTCAATTTGAGTTTCATCAACTGAGATAGGGCTAAAATCTGGAGGGCAACTCGATGCAGAGCCTATTTCTTCTTTCATTTCCATACTTTCAGATCTCGAATCCCTTGGGATTTGAGCAGGCGAAACAACAGTTTCATTAAACTTCTCCTCCAGGTTCATAGCACCCAAGTCACCGAAGATCTCATTTTTATTGCTTGTTTTAGAGTTAGACTCTCTTTCTTCGCTAAATTCACCAAGAATCGAGTTTCTAACCCTGGATTTCAAACTTGTAACAGGCAATTCCTGCGGTTCATCACGAGTATAGACCATGGATTCATCTCGAAAGTACTCAGAATTCCGAACTTCAGTCAGATTATTCTCAGTTTGCTCAAACGGAACTTGAAATCCAGCTTCAGAATTGAACGACTGTGTTTTTCCTTGTTCATCAGTAACACAGCTAAAATCACCAACACCAACCACAGACTCACTGCCCTGGTACTGAGCATACCGCGTTTGGTACATGTTTTTCTCATCATACCCACATGAATTTCCATCCCCATCTTCAAAAACAGACGAAACATGAAAAATCCTAGAAACATACGAAGACTGTGAATCTTCAATTGTGGGGTAGGTTTCATCATCCACTTCAGAATTACTCCTGCTACTAAACAAGCCATAGCACACAGCAACTCCAATAAACAGTAAGTGAACAACCTCCCAGAACTTGGAGAGTATGGTCTTGAAAGGACCATGGGAAGGCAACAGTGGAATAGCAACGAGTAAGAGAATAAATAAGAGAGATTTATAAAAAAAGTGAGCGAACAACTTGTTTTTACCCATTGATTGTGCTTGGATCGTCGAGTATAGCTCCTGGAAATGAAGACGAGGCTTGGAGTATTAGGAGGTGAAGAAAGGAAGACTTTGAAGACAAGGAAGAAGAAAGAGTTAAAGAGGGGATAGTCGTTTGTAATTCGAAACTGTTATTATTCTGACCGTTTGAACTAACAGACGAATATGTCTTTGTACTTTTGTCCATTCTTCCATTGAATGATCTGCAGGCCTTTGAGGGAATGGATAACTACCACAAGTGAATGACGTTATGCCACATTTGGTTTTACCTCCCTCGCTAAGGCCTTACAGGGACTTTAGTGCCATCAGAATCAGTGGGTTTATCTACGAGCTAGTGGGGCCACTTATCGAAGTAGGCTTAGTGTCCCTATTTGAATAGGCTTATATTAATAAAAATTTTAACAGTAAAATTTTTCTAAAAAGAACTTTTTAAGAAGTCTGTTGACTGTTTGGTTATTATTTTAAAAAGAATTTTTTAAAAAAAGTTTCATACAATAAACTATTTAATAACATAAAAATAAAAAGTATTTTTAATTTTAACTATATTTTATTTTGTAATAAATAATATTTATTTAAAAAAATATTTATATATATAAATATTATTTAAAATATATTAAACAATAAACAAAGTATAATATATTAATTATTATATAATTTTAAATCATATAAAACATAAATAAAAATATATCTAACCGAATCTTTTATATGGATTATAATATAAGTAAAATTAATATTAAAAATAAATATTAAAACATATAAAAAAAATTAAATAATATTATATAAATCTCAAAATAAACGAAAAGATGTGTTTATGAAAATTGTGAGAATTATGCATAAAACATAAAAGTAAATAAGACTAAAAAATAAGTTTATTAATTGATCTGAAAAATTTACATAAAAAAGTGTTGTTTTGAAAATTTTCAAATTTGAACTTCTAAAAAAATTATATTTTAATTTCTAAAAAAGACATTTTTATAAAAGTATACCTAATCTGTCACACTCCTATTCATTCTTAGGTCTAGGTTATTACTGTCATTGGTATTACGACAGGGATGGTTAATATGCTTGTGCTTGTCCAAATTCTTTATGTTGGTTCATTGGTTTGGTATGTCATCATAATCTTTGTCAAAGATCTTGTCCTGTTTAGATCATTTCCAAAATGAGAACTGTGTGGTATTTCAGATGGCATGTTCTGGTTGTGCCACCATGCACATGTAATATTGATTTGTTGCCTGGTATCGAGCTTGTCGTCACAGTTTATATTGTTTTACTGGTGCACTTATTGCATTTGTTTTTTCAATTTAATATTTGAGATTTTTAACTTGTAAGATCATCAAAGTGTAGAGATTAGTTCTTTAAATATAACTGGCGCATTTGATGACTCAAGCAACCCACTTCAACAATCGATCAAAGTGAACTTTTAAAGAAGGTGACCTACTGCGTGACAGTTTTGGCACGTGGTTAGGAGGAATCATCAAAAACATTGGCTAGCGTTTCCTGACTACGACTGAATTTTGGGGTGTGCTCTCTGACCTTAATCTGGCATGGTCCCTTGGGTAACGCCATTTAACATCTACGTCCTTAAACTCTTTAGTGTTGGGTATTCATGAATTGTTGTCCCATAACTAGGTCGTTGAAATTCGGCATATTTATCAGGAAGGTAATCAGAGTGCGGACTGACTTGCAAATTATGCAGAACAGTTCTCGTTAGGGACCATTACTTTCGAGCACCCACCTAAGGAATGCATACCTATCCTATTAGAGGATAAGTCGGGGGTTTGTCACCCAAGAGCCTTTATGTAATTTGTAATGTTTTGCTTCTTTATATATATATATAAAAGAAGGTTAACATGAACCCGATAGTTTACTAAATTCAAAGCATTTCTTATTTCTTAATTATTTAAGTATTTTTTGAGAAAAAATGAAAATAATTACAAAAATTATTTGTCATTTTATTAACAATACAAGTGTTTTGCAAAAAAAAATTTATAATTTACATAAAAACTCAATAAGAGGAAGAAGCCCAAAGAACCGAAGAGAAGCCCAACAAGCCTAAGAAGAAGTGTAATAACAACTCAACTTTGGGCTGTTTTAGCAAAAACCATGCTCATGCTGTCTTCTCCGATAAATGGATTCTAGCCCTCAAGTACATCATCTGAAACGCCGTCGTTTTTGGGGAAGAAAACCTTAGACCTCGTACAGTAGAAGTGTTTGGGGAGAGAGAGAGGGAGATCAAAAAATGGCAGGAGCAGAGGAATTTGTAGAAGCAGACAATGCAGAGGCCATAATCACCAGAATCGAACACAAATCTCGTAAGATCGAAAGCTTACTGAAACAGTAAGATTAAATCTTTACTCTTGTCCCCACCAATGTCTCTTTCATTTTCTCGCAAACGTCTTAAATTGAGTCGAAATCTCTTTGTCAGGTCCAAACCCGTGGAAGCCCTCAAAACTGCTCTTGAAGGTTCGCCGCCCAAGACCCGAGACGAGCGTTGCAAGGTTTTAGTAGTTACCAATTTTGCATATGCAAACAGAATTGCGCTTCTTCTTGGTTCTGTCTCTGCTTTGATGCAATTTTGTTGTGTTTTTTATTTTCATTTGTTAAGTTGTGAAGATGAGAAATTGGGTCGAATTTTGTGGTGGGTTTCTCGATTCTTTGCAGTCTGCGAATTGGATAGCGGTGCATAGAGCAATCATGGCTATAAAAGATGTGGATGGAATGTTCTCTGCTTTGGATCCTGAGTACTATGATATTCTCATGAAGTTAGTGTCTCTTCTTTGTTTTCTCAAGTTTGGCTTATGTCAATGGGTGAAAGCTGCTGGGTTCAGCATTGTTGAAAATTTTCAAAGTATACGAATCAAATATTATTAAATTCCATTAAAACTAATAATTTAACATTTGCTTCTTGATTTATGTGACCTGTTCATATTATGACCATAAGATTCACTGTTATATTTTAACAAAAATTTAGGAAAAAAAGAATTTTAAAAAGTTAAAAATTATAAAATGATGAAATTTGTGTCTTTCACCTTATATCTATTGAGCATTTATTGTAGCTGGAATCAATGTCTTTGCTCTGTTATTTCTTAACCTTATTCATGGCAGATCATTGTAGATGCAGTTTGGATCTCCATTGTTCTGTTTCTTTGACATTATTGGTATTGTGTGTTATAGCTTACTTTACTTTGGCTAGGATACGTGTGATTAGGATCTCATCATTCTTGATCTTCAGGATTGTGTAATCCTTGTTCGACTCTATTAGGATTGGTATATCATTAATGTTATATTGTTATATCGTTGTTGCTGTATGCACATACAAATTGACGATGCTTGTTCATAGAAGTTGTTAATGCACAGATGAATATACAAGTACGGCATATTTTAAGTTCAAGCACCACTATTAAAGCTGTTGTCTTTATCTTTCGCTTTCTTTCCTGGAATGTTCAGTCAGAATAGTGCATTTGCTAGTTGATTTGCAAAATGTGTAATTGTAGTGTGATGATCCACAGGTACTTGTACAGGGGTTTGTCCACAGGCGACCGACCAACGTGCGACCAGTGCCTCAGGATACACGAGAAATTGACAGAGAAAGCTGGTTTGGGTTGTATACTTCGGACGCTTGCAGACACAGTCAATACCGTTTGACTTGGTTCAACCATTTGCTCATAGTTATTGCAGTCACCATCTTCCTGGCTTTCTCTTGATTTGTTTCTTGACTTGTTCTTGTTATCCTCGTACATTAAGATGAACATGTCCATTAGATAATACGAAGTTCTCTTTGAGATCCTGAAACCATTGGACTTTTACGTCCAGGTAGGATTTCCTTTTCAGGAATCATGATCATTTAGACTGCATACTCTGAAACCATTAGAACATGTACGTCAGATAGTATAAAGTTTTTTCTGAAATCCTGAAACTATTAGACTTTTATTTCCAGGTGGGGTTTCCTTTTCAGGATAAGATATCATGATCATCTTTTAGATTGCATACTCCTGGAACCATTAGATGTCCCTTAGATAATGCGAAATTCTTTCTTAGATCCTGAAACCATTAGACTTTTACTTTTAGGTGGGGTTTCCTTTTCAGGAAAAGAGATCATCGTCACTCTTTTAAATTGCATGCTTCTGAAACCATTAGCCCTTACCTTCAGGTGGGGTTTTCACTTTTAAGGACAAGAGATAATGGACGGTCTTTTAGGTTGCATACTCTTTCGAGCTTTTGATGTGATAGAACTGCTGACTGTTTCAGTTTAATCATCCATCAAAAGCCACTCAGTATCACTCATCTAGCACCCCAAGGATTTGTTACAGACTGAAACACATATCGAGGTTGATGCGATTTCGTATTTAATGAGATAGAAGGGAATCATCTTCTTTTTGTAATATTAAGCGCAGATCTCAAGGACCAATATATGCAAAATCTCGACTCACAAATGTCCACTTCAATCATCTGCAATCTGCAATTGACAAGCTGATCTATTTCTTACTATTTAAAATATATATAAAATAAGTGTTATTTTATAGATATGCATATATATTAAAAAAATTAGTAAAATATTTAATATATTTTTATTATTTACATATTAAATTATCTTTAAAATATAATTTATATAATTAAAATATAAAAAAATTAAAAGATAATTTTGAAAATAAAATTATAAACATGCATTGAATGATATTTATTTTAAATAATTAAAATCTTTCTAAAATAACATTTTAAACCGGACCGGAGGAGTATAATTTTATTTATAATTAACATAGTAAATTAATGTAGAAAAGAAGATTAATATCGCTGGTTGGAAAAATTAATCAGTTCTTCAATTTCACAAACATCACACCTACTTTGTATTCTCTTGTCAAACATCATTTCCTAGTTCTTACACGCCCTTCTTCTCATGAATCTAAATCGCATCCTAACCCTGCACAAAACCACGCATTTCCGATTTGTCTGATGTCCTAATCCAGAGTTCTTCCATATTTACTCACATGGAAGAAGTGAATGCAAAGGCGGGTGATGGCGGATCCAAGGGTTGGTGGACATTCGCCGCCGTTGTTGGTTTGAAGACGAAGACGAGGATGACATAGCGACACGCTCGCATGAAGGGCACATTGTTAGTGTTGTCGGAGGATTCATGTGCATGTTGTGTTGCGGAGACAGTTTCAGGGATCTAAGTTCTTGCACCTCCTTCTGTAACCTCCTGTTCTCTTCTGTCAGGTTCTCGCAACATCTCTTCAGGTACTCACAATCCACTTCTGTCTGCTTCAGTTTTGTCCTGACAAGAGACCCAACATTCCCCAAGTGAGAAATTGCAGAGAAAACTGAGGCTTTCCAAATGTCGACAATGCCCCTGTTGAAGAAGGTCAGTATCTTACCTTGCCCTCCTGTTCTGAAACCACACTTCCACTTGTCGGGGCCTGAGATTCAACTGCTTGGCTAACGCCAGCTTTTCCTTCTGCAACCACAATAACGAATCCCACCATTAACATGACCTTAATAAGAATCTAGTCGTGGCCTGAAGCGAAAACAACGAAAACGCCACTCACCGGATTGAGAGTATTTTGTTCCTTGAAGGTCTCTTCAAGAACCAAAGACTGTTCCTTTGACAGCCTCAACTTCTTCCTCGATGCGGCGGCGGCGTCCTCGTCGTCGCTGCCTCGAGAGCTGGAGGCTCTCTCGGCTTCGTTCTCGTTGCCGATTGGTTCTCTTTCGCTTCTCTTTCCGCTTATGCTTGAAATCGTACTATTCAGCGACGAGGCACCTGCTTCTTCGTCCACAGATGGTGCTATGTTCATGTCGATTCCTCGCTTAAATGGTCTCGTCTCGGAGTTCTCATCTACACGACGTTCAACAAGTGTTAAAAGCAAAGGAGAATAAGATCTGAAAGAGGCGTAGTGAACCCAATTATCATCCACAGAAAGAGAGTTTTTACCAGCAGACCTAAACACGTCGTTCCAGGAGCTCCTGTGATGATTGTTCTGTTGTGTTTGTGAACGACTCAGGCTCAAGCTAAGTCCCAAACCATCATCTTTCTCTCCCATCTTCTTCCGCTTCTCTCTAGCCAAAATCTCCTTAGAGTTAACAACAAAACCAATCGATTACACTCTCCTTTTCGCCCCTGATATATTCTCTCCACCGTTTGGTTTCTGAGAAAAGCAAAATGTAAAGGTGTTTTGCAGCCTTTTGCTTTTCGCAGGAGGGTGAAAAGATGGGACTAGTCCTCCATGTATAAAGATCACAGAGATAGATAGAAAGTAGAGAGACTGATAGGTGGTTATAGATTCAATACACCTCCATAGCCATAAATACACACAATAAAGAAGATAGGTAGATAGATAGACTTAAAACTCCATTGAAACGGAGTTTCCATAATAGTTAGGAACCTTTTTAACGAGGGTTTAGTCTTCCGTTCTGGTTTCTAATTAACTTCGCTTCAAAAGCTACTTTCCCTCGTGGTTGACTATTGACTGGGACATTCAAGTCCACTGTGCCGAGTCCCACTCTCTATGTGTTTCACGCGCTCAATTTCATCATAGCACCCTTGACTATATAATTCGGCATGGGAGTTTTTGGTAAACAGAAATAAAAGATACGTAGTAAATGAGTATATTAGAACGAGTCACTTTATTATATAAAAATAAAGTTGTATATTATCATATTTTTTCATATCTTATTTTATTGCAAAATTTCGAAGTAGATGTGATAATAACGATAATAAAAAAGAATAAGTGATACAAAATAATACTTAATTAAATTAATATTTTATTTTTCAGTAAGTGAAAAAAGTCAATTTTTATTCATATTTTTAATTATTTGATTTTATTTAGTTTTTGTTATGCAAAAATTTTATGATAAATGATTAGTAGTTAAAATTTTTATTTTATTAGTTAAAATTTTCATTTTTTTTATCCACGGAATATCCTAAGAAGATCCAATTATAAAAAAACATTTTTAAATCATCCACACTCAAACTCAAGAATGGATGCACATTGGGGGCAAGTCCCCCCAATTTTTTCAAAAAGATTTATATAAAAAAATTATCATTTTAAGTTTTTCTATAAAAAAAATAAAAGTTTACCCTTACTCAAAAAAATGTTATCCCATTAAATTTTTGACCCATTAAAAATAAAATTTTTTCCCTACTCAAAAAAATTTCTAGATCCATTTATGCTCAGATTAATCTCTTTTCGAGCAGAGTAGGCCCCTTATAAGAGGTAAAGTTTTGACTATAAATTTTTAAACGACTATATATATGAGAACGGTTCTAATCTATAACCTTGCTTAAGTTAAAAGAGCTTCTTATTAATTCACTTAAAATGTGAGGTTAAAATTTTCAATTTTTTAAATATTACTAATTCCACGCCTCGCATGATATATGAAGAGAGTGAGAGGCGCGTGGTGGCTAGAACTGGGCTGATTGGTCAAACAAAGACTCGAGAGATTGGCGAGTTACGTGTTGAAGGGGGTAGGTTACAACGTAGAGGAGAGTATAGTACGGATAATCATTAGGTGGGTCGTAGAATGCATGAGTTACGTGTCAGGGGACACATGCAATGAGCATTCAAATAGCGTACTGTTCCTTCTTTGAATTTTCCAATGCCTTTCATTTATTTGTTTTTGGTAACGAGGATAATTTAATGTCTCAATTTTCAATGCATTCATTAGGTATATTAAATATATTGACATATATAGTATATAGTATAAAATAATATTACAAATTAATATGAGGAGTAAGAAATTAAAGAGAGGGGTATCCTCTGAGCCACGAGGAAGGAGGCGAGGGGGTGAAATCACGTGAGGAGATGAGCCTAACCAGGGAAGAAAGTCTCAGACATCACGTGCACATGAAACTGTTCGTACACGTGCCACTGGCCACTATTGCCAAACGCGAAGACACGTGGCTTTAGGACTCTTTGTTCTATCAGGATTTCTAAGAACACGTGTCATCTTGTTCCTCTCTTACCGGACAATTAAGGTTTTTGTTTTCATTTCTGTTTTTATTTTTTAATTTTTATTTTTAAATTCAGAAAAATCTATTTGCTTAAATTTTTAATTTTTGTTTTTGATTTTAGTTTTTTCCAATTTTTAAAATTTAAGAAAACTATAGAAAGTAATTTTTGTTTCCTGTTTTTTTCATAATCTGATTTACTATTATTTAAATATATATTATATAATTATTTAATTATTAATAAAAATTATAAATAATTTAATTCAAGATTATATATTTAATAAATTAAAATTAAATATCAATTAAAATTATGACTTATTTTATTTTATATTTAAATTATATGTAATTAAATTTTAATAATTATTAATGAATATAATTAAATTTAAAATATATAAATATTCAAATAGAATTTGATTTAATAATT
>JANVCQ010000004.1:1131506-1145063 GCA_025531925.1 Erythroxylum plowmanianum
GAATGGAATGAGAATCTGAGGTAGTATTATGAGTAGGAGGTGTTTGATGAGTTGGGTTAGAAGATTCACCAACATCAAACATAGTTGACATAGGTTTGTAGGATGAGAAACAGTAGTTGGCAGCTAGCGTTCAGGTGCTAATATTAGTGATAGTAGGTGGTGGCTAGGGTTTAGAAATGTTCAGGTACAACTCTGATACCATGCGAAAATACTGAACATTTGTATTTCTTTTCTTATTTTCATAAGTACATAGTTACATGAATATATAGAAATAGAGCTAGCTAATTTAGGAAACTAGTATCTATACATAATCTTCTAATATCTATACATAATCTCCTAATATCTGTACAAAATATCATATCTAATACATGTTATCTGGTCTGATTTATTGACTTTTAAGAGTCAATAATATCTTAGGAAATATTTAGCTGAATATTTCCCAACAGTGTTCTTCGTGGAGAGATTCTCTTCCTTTAATCTTTCATTCTTTCTACATATTTTCACCCATTTTTCATACATTAACTCATAGGCTTCATAAATACCTTCATTTTTATCATCTAAAGTACTGTCATCACGGTTATAATCTGAGATTGAGTTTTGAGCTAAATCGTTTGCATTTTTCTTGAAATTTCTTAATTTACTCACTTTTTCATCTTCAGTTACTTCCTTCTCGGTTACTGTTAAATAAGTAACTAGACTTTTGCTATACAAAATAACTAATACATTACTATTCATAACTTCTTCACTTCCAGATTCGTTATTACTCCAAGTGCTCGTATAGAATTTTCCTTTTCTCTTCTTCATGGTATTAGCACACTCCGCTTGTACATGTCCGAAACCTTGACACTCATGACATTGAATTCTCTTTACCTTTCTTTCTCCCTTTTGAGTTTTGGTTTGTTTGAAGTTGTTGATTGATGAGCTCTTGCCTTTTTGCCTAAACTCGGGTCTGTCCTTTTTCACTCTCTTCAGCCACTTACTAAACTCTCATGTTAATAGCTCTATATCCTCATTCTCGTTGGATTCATCTTCTAAATCATTCACGACTTTACCAACCTCGACTTGCAATGTTAATCCTTTCTTCTTCTCTCGATTGTCCCTCAACAAATTCATTTCGAAATTTGTAAAAATTCCAATCACCTTCTCCAATGACAAGTCATTGATGTCATGAACCTCCTCGATTGCTACAATTTTTGGAATAAATCTTGAAGGTAGTGATCTCAATATCTTTTTGACTAGTTTCATATTAGAATATTTCTTCCCCAATTGATGTGCCTGATTCGCTATATCTCGCAATCTTTCATGAAAGTCTCCGATAGTTTCATTTTTATCCATCCTCAGTTCTTCAAACCTCATAGCTAACATCTGTAGTTTCGAAAGGACCACAGATTTGGACCCTTTATGAATAGTTTGCAAAGCACTCTATGCTTCTTTAGCCAATTCACACAGGTTGATATCATTGAGAAGCGTCCCTCATCAACAACATTGAATATTGCATGCATTGCTTGTGAATTTCCAAGTGCACTTTCTTCTTCGGCTCTTGTCCATTCAGATGAATCTTTTTGAACTATCTCTTCTTTATTATAAGTGATCATCAGATGCGTCCACCCATGCACTACCGAATGCCAAGCTTTCGTGCCCTAAGCTTGGATGAAGGCTTTCATCTGTGATTTCCATGTAGGATAATTGGAACCATCCAATAGCGATGGCCTAATAATTGATGCTCCTTCTCTTATGACCATGTTCGCGAAACAAGGATCTGCACCAACTTACTACTAAGTTCTGAATCGGTGACCTCTCTCTAATACCAATTGAAAAACCGAAGGGAGTAGTCATTTCGCAAACTTTCCAATTTTACCGCGGATGTCTCTAGTACAAACAAAAACAAAAACAATAAAAAACGAAATAACAAATAACACAAAAAATTTGATAACGCAGTTCGGCACACCTTGCCTACGTCTACGGGGCCCTCAGCCAACCTAATAACTTTCAACGAGTTACAATAATTTTTCCAAGGCTTTACTGAGCCGACACCACTCAACCCTTGACACTATCTCTCAACCTCACTTCCCGTGAAAGAATTTCATATCCAATAACACAATCAACTCGTGTTAACCTCATCAGAAAATTTTTCTAACTACTTTCACTCAAACAATAATTAATAAAAAAATAACTCAAGTACTTGTTCAACTAAGAATTGAACGACACTATACTTAAGATAGAAGAAAGACTTCCTTATAACGAGGGTGCATCTGTCTATGACCGGGGCATGGCGGGGGTGCATCTGTCCATGACTATGGCATGGCGGCAGGGCTGGAATAGGGTAGTTAGCGACCTCAATGGCCGACTCATTGAAGTCCCTAACTACCTTGCTCAAAGATATGAACATGATTTCAACTTCAACAACTATTGAACTGATATCGAGAAATCCCATTCTATAATTGATAATATCTTCCAGTTGCTTGACCTTTCGCCATCCATACGTATTTAGTTTAATGTCGGCAGAAAAAAAGTCTACAAAAGAAAAAAAATTCAGCAAATAGTCAATTAACTAAAAGAGTTACTGTATGAACTTGAATTCTATAATTATATTATCAAAAATTTCATACCGGTAATAAATTTTATACAAGTCAACAAATTGAAGAATTAGAATACATACGTAATTAATTATATCAAAATCATCACTATTTCATATTTTTATGGTAAGAGACATACTAAAAATAATCATGTTCTTCTATGATATTTGAAATTTTTAAATGCTACAGAAGAGATTTCACCTCTTTTTCTCAATGTCAATTTTGCATCCTTGTTTAGTAGACGTAGCTCCAAATCTGCACATATTCGTTCCTTGGAACCAAGCTTAGCCGCATCAATTATGTCTAGATAAATAGACAAATATTTTTTATTTTCAGGACCGTAAGCTTCAAGTTCAACCCGCAAGCTCCTGAATACATTTTTCAGTGAAGTTATTCATAATTGTAAAACTAAATGATTATAAACAAACAACATGACATTCAAATCCATTAATAAGAACTAAAAGAGGCGAACCATTTATAATTTTCTACAGTAAATTCTTCTGAGAAAACTGGTGCGTCCAATGGTGACCATATTGGGATGTTCCATCTCAAAACACCATTACTAGGATCTTTAACAGTGTAAATTGACTCATACACAGTAGGTTTCTTGATGACAAAAACTTCAGCTCCAAAAATGCAGCAGTCATCATCGAGGTAACCATTTCTAACGTCGTTAAAAGCTTCGAGGGATAGTAACTTATTGAAGCCAAACACAGTTTTCAGCTCATGAAATCGCTTAACTCCCAAATCTATGAAGATATTTTTATCAGCAATCTAGCTTGTGGGTGTGCAGAAAAGCAGAATTCACAGATATATAGAAGAAACATGGAAATCTAAAATGTATATGTAATACTAGAATATAAACACTGAAAAGCAATACCTTGGAAAACCAAATAGTTGTTGTGTATGTGATTAAAAACTAAAACTTTAAAATCCACATAAACCTCCCATTGCTTGGGAAAAGAATCTGTATCTTGTATAGCCAAATAAAGAGAAATATAGCCCTTCGAATCAAAACATTTCGAGTTTCCATTTGGGTATATCAATAATCTCCTGCAATTTAAGATTTTATCAGCTTCCCAACTCTGAATTTTTGAAGAAGTAAAATATATAAGCATGACAGGGAGAGGACAAACCATTTGTAACCTCCAGCTTCGAAAGGATAGGATTCATATTTCTCCTGACGCTCAGCTAAAAGGGAGAATCGTTTTGTCCTGATAGAGTAATGCTGAGGATTAATATCTCTGGTTGATCTCATGATTCCAGTGTCAGGGATAGGAATAGGGCTTTCCATTGCTTGAAGAGTGTTTGTTGGTGGGTTCGGATATGCCAAGTTGATGAAAAGGAGAAGTGAAATCTCCGTTTATATAGGAAAACATGAGTAAAGGACACAAAAGGCACAGCCCCATAATCATCTAACAACTTATTAGCATCTGAAAACCCAGTTCTTGTATTCTTCTCAACGTTAGCATCTTTTAATTTATTAAGTAGAGTCGATAGAGAAAGGGATAACTTGCAAAGCAAAAAGGAATAACCTTTCTCCTCCTCACTTTACTCATTAAGTTAGATCCCAATTTTCTTACTACAAAATGAAGATAATGCAAAAGGAAGAAGATGGCATTGTTTAGAACTAATATCAATTTTTTTAAAATTTGGACTAGAAGTTAAAAAAGTAATAAGTCGTTATATTGATAAGATAGATTACAATTCGAACTACTCCACTACAGCATGTCTTAGGCAGCTTGGACATTCTGAGCATACAACAAACCACATATACAATAATTCTGTTCATCCTCTCAGCAACTCCATTATGTTGTGGAGTCCCTATTTGATTTTCTTACGTCTAATGTCATGCGATATACAATATTCTTCAAACACCTTGGAACCTTCCATGACAAGGATCCATTCCTAGGCTTTACACTGTAAATAGACTCATGTATAGTAGAAGGCGTGAAGACAAAAAACCTCAGCCCCAAGAATGCAGGTATCATCAACAAGGTAAACATTGCGGTCATCAATAGCAGTTCGGATACCGCACTCAGTTTTTTGCTCATGATATCGCCTAACTGACCCATCTTTAAATAAAATTGTGGCAGTTAAATACAAGAAATAAAAAAACTTAGTGAAAAAACATTGAATACCAACAAAAGACTGATAAGCAATACCTTGGAACATTGCATTTTGCATAGTTGTTGTGAATGAGATCAAAAGCATAAATTTAATCTCAACACAAACCTCCCGTGGTTTGGGAAGAGAATCTGTCTCTTGAATAGCCAAGTAAAGTGAAATACAACGTTCTTTCACAAGCTGAAACGACTCGGAGTCACCTTTAGGGTACAGCTTTAATCTCCTGCATTTTTAATGTAATTGGTTCTTTAAATTTTTGACCAAGTAAAAGTTACGGTAAACAGTAAGAGGACAAAGACAAAACCATCTGTAACCTCCAATTTGGAATGTAGAGGATTCATATTTCTCCTGTGAATCTGCTAGTAAGGAGAATTGTTGGATCTTGTCAGATTAATGTTGGTTGGGAGTAGGATCCAAAAATTATGCACAGAAAGATTTTGACTAACCTTTTCGTACATAATTTTTTCTTATAATTCAATTTTTTTATCATACAATATTCCGATTAGACATAGAATGTATAATTAATGTCTACTCTAATTTGATTTTAATCCTATTAGTTCTCTGTTATTAGCTATCAATTTAATTAATGACATTTGTAAACTATTCACAAAACATCATTTCACCTTGGCCAAGGATTTTTTGAATTAATACTAATCAAGAACAATAAAACGTTTTTCCTAGTTACTTTAGGGTGATGAATCCTATCTTTATCATTCAACTATTTTCACATAATTCATGTTACATCCAATGACTACTTATTAAACGATCTATGATAAAATAGATCATAAATAGTATCAAAATATAGCAATCCTTATACAAGATAACTTTGATGACCTCAAGTCAAATGATCACTTATACAATCATCACAATAAGAATTTCACAGACATACAAGTAATGTTCTAAATGAATTTCTTATATCGGATCTATTTAGTGAACTTATTCTCTAGCAAGCACTCACACGTTTGTTTAAGTATCTCTATACTTTAGTCTATGAGATCGACTACTTCTTTCATAATAGGAATAATACATAAATGCAATATGAGCCTCATAATTATAATCTCAATATAATTTTATTTGCAAAGTACAATTATCCCATGAACTTTATCATATGCATCTAAACATGTACAAGATAAAGAATGCCTTTTAAATAATTTGTCACTAAACTACAACCAAAACGATTGATTGTAGGGCATAAACCAACATTCACTCCCGCTTTCAATAACTCGATCGAAGGAGATAAAACTCCGTCCTTAAGTAAATTGTGGTAATATTTTAGGGCACCTTTGTTGTGCTAGGGCTGGAGCTTAGTTCTCCAGGCACCTTCAGAGTCTTCCAAATTTTTCCTAGCTGTAGCAGATATTCCACCAACCGTGGTGCCCTTAATCAGTTCTCTAGAGAGTGCTGGGAAGTTGTCTTTGGATAGGGAGGATTCTCCCTTCTCCATCGACACAAGGAGGGTCAGAAACAGGCGCTCCGGTGAGGCTAAAGCCTCAGCCACTTTGGGGCAGCAAATGAACAGTGGAGCACTGTATGAACACGGGAAAGATTTTTCCCCGAAATGTAAAGAAGGGATGGTAAAAAGGTAAAGTTACAAAGAGAGGTCAGAGGAAAAAGTTGTAGTAGGGAGAGGTCCTGTATGGATGAGGGGTGCAACACCATTTAACTCCAAATTTCATCAAACTAAATTAAGCTAATGTCACATCAGGCTTGAATTTAATTGTCAAACCTATTCGAAGCCTCAAACTTGGAAGGTAAATCAGGAATCTGGAGCTACTGGAAAGAATTGATCCCCTTCCCTTTTGGCTGAATTTGGAGTAGTAGATCCTGCAGATTGTGACTGTGATGCGAAGGATTTGAAAAATCTAATGACTTCTATAAAGGAAAGAATTTGATAACGAGGGTAAAGGAAGGCGATGGCCGAGACTGATTGGGTGACTTTTAGTCGCACACTCGCACGCCTGTGATATCAAATATAATAATGTGCGGAGAAAAATACAGAAAAGATTGAGACTACAGGATCAAAGGATAATATCAAATCCTTTTCTTTGCAACTTCAGACAAATTCTTTCATGACTTCCTGGCTGATATGTCGATCATATTGATCCATTGAAAACCCTTCAGGTTAATGATTCATAGATGAAGCAGATTGCCACTAAGTTGCTAAAATTAATATCTAATCTTTAACTCACTTAATATAAAAGAAAAAAACCGTAGGAGTGTATTGAACATCTTATGTAAAACACACACGCCTTAATTACTAATTTGTTAATAAATACAAGATAATTTTTTTATAAAAATAAAAATAAAATAAACCTGATTAAAAATAAAATAAATTTTGATTTTTCACATTTATTTTTCATTATTATAGATAAATTTGTAACGATTGAATAAAATTATTCATCATATACATAAGAGACATTATTATAGACATTGTTCAGTCCGACTAGGTCACGGCCGAACGTCGGCCCATTGGCCGAGGCACAAGCAGAGCTGGCCGTCTATCTATGGGGTCTCGTGCAGAGGTTGGGGCACGAGCAGAACTGGCCGTCTATCCATGGGGCCACAGTGTGGAGGCCCGGGACCGGCTTGAGTGAGCCATCACAAGCTGGGTGGTCGTGGGTTGGGATGCGCTGGGCAGAAGTCAATAGGTCCGATCCATTGATGTCCCGAACTACCTTGCTCAAAGATATGAACATGATTTCAACTTCAACAATTATTGAATTGATACCGAGAAATCCCATTTTATAATTGATAATATCTTCTAGTTGCTTGACCTTTCGCCATCCGTACGTATTCAGTTCAACGTCGGCAGAAAAAGAGTCTACAAAAGAAAAAAAAATTCAGCAAATAGTCTATTAACTAAAAGAGTTACTCTACGAACTTGAATTTTATAATTATATTATCTAAAATTTCATACTGGTAATAAATTTTATACAAATCAACAAATTGAAGAATTAGAATATATATGTAAATAATTATATCAAAATCATCACTACTTCATAATTTTATGGCAAGAGACATAATCTTCTCTTATAATTTAAGATAACCATTAAAAAAAACATCTTCTAGTTTTCAATTATCTATTAAAACCCTATATTAAATTTTGTTTAAAAATCAACAAGGAAATAAATGTAGTTAAAAAATTATACGTTATTAATATAATAACTCAAGTTAAGTATTAAACCTTGAACTAATTAAATGTTATTAATTTGATTCTAATTTAATTAGTTTATTTCAAAGTGTAAAGTTTACATTTGATTAGTTAATGTTTGATATTCTTATTGCATGTATTTTATATTTATTTCCTTAACCCAATTCTCAAAGAACTTTTTAGAAAACTAAGAATAAAAATAAATTTCAAGAATTTTAAGGATTAGAGAGCTTTTCTAAAATTTCTTCAGAGGAGATTAATGTCGTTTACCAATTTAACAAGAAGAGTCCAACCCTTTTAATGATTAAAATAGTCATGTTCTTTTATGATATTTAAAAATTTTAAATGTTAAAGAAGAGATTTCACCTCTTTTTCTCAATGTCAATTTTGCATCCTTGTTTAGTAGACGTAGCTCCAAATCTGCACATATTCGTTCCTTGGAACCAAGCTTAGCCGCATCAATTATGTCTAGATAAATAGACAAATATTTTTTATTTTCAGGACCGTAAGCTTCAAGTTCAACCCGCAACCTCCTGAATACATTTCCCAGTGTAAGTTATTCATAATTGTAAAACTGAATGATTATAAACAAAAAACATGACCTTCAAATCCATTAATAAGGAGTTAAAGAGGCGAACCATTCATAATTTTCTACGGTAAATTCTTCTGAGAAAACTGGTACGTCCAATGGGATGTTCCATATTGGGATGTTCCATCTCAAAACACCATTACTAGGATCTTTAACAGTGTAAATTGACTCGTACACAGTAGGCTGCTCGATGACAAAAACTTTAGCTCCAAAAATGCAGGAGTCATCAACGAGGTAACCATTTCTGACATCGTTAAAAGCCTCGAGGGATAGTAACTTATTGAAGCCAAACACAGTTTTCGGCTCATGAAATCGCTTAACTCCCAAATCTATGAACATGTTTTTATCAGCAATCTAGCTTGTTAGTGTGCAGAAAAAGCAGAATTCACAGATATATAGAAGAAACATGGAAATCTAAAAAATGTACACGTAATCCTAGAATATAAACACTGAAGAGCAATACCTTGGAAAACCGAATAGTTGTTGTGTATGTGATCAAAAACTAAAACTTTAAAATCCACGTAAACCTCCCATTGCTCGGGAAAAGAATCTGTATCTTGTATAGCCAAATAAAGAGAAATATAGCCCTTCGAATCGAAGCATTTCGAGTTTCCTTTTGGGTATAGCAATAATCTCCTGCGATATAAGATTTTATCAGCTTCCCAACTTTGAATTTTTGAAGAAGTAAAATATATAGGCATGAAAGGGAGAGGACAAACCATTTGTAACCTCCAGCTTCGAAAGGATAGGATTCATATTTCTCCTGACGCTCAGCTAAAAGGGAGAATCGTGTTATCCTGATAGAGTAATGCAGAGGATGAATATCTCGGGATGATCTCATGATTCCAGTGTCAGGGATAGGAGCACGGCTTGCCATTGCTTGAAGAGTGTTTGTTGTTGGCTTCGGATATGCCAAGTTGATGAAAAGGAGAAGTGAAATCTCCGTTTATATAGGAAAACACAGGAGACGTTTCGATGCGTAAAGGACACAAAAGGCACAGCCCCATAATCATCTAACATCTTATTAGCATGTGGAAACCCAGGTCTTGTATTCTTCTCAACGTTAGCATCTTTCAATTTATTAACTAGAGTCGATAGAGAAAGGGATAACTTGCAAAGCAAAAGGGAATAACCTTTCGCCTTCTAGGCTTTACACTGTAAATACACTCATGTATAGTAGAAGGCGTGAAGACAAAAACCTCTGCCCCAAGAATGCAGGTATCATCAACAAGGTAACCATTGCGGTCATTAATAGCAGTTCGGATACCGCACTCAGTTTTTTGCTCATGATATGGCCTAACTGACCCATCTTTAAATAAAATTGTGGCAATCCAATACAAGAAATAAAAAAAAAAACTTAGTGAAAAAATATTGAATAGTACCAACAAAAGACTGATAAGCAATACCTTGGAACATTGCATAGTTGTTGTGAATGTGATCAAAAGCAAAGAATTTATTCTCAACACAAACCTCCCGTGGTTTGGGAAGAGAATCTGTCTCTTGAATAGCCAGGTAAAGTGAAATACAATGTTCTTTCATAAGCTCAAACGTCTCGGAGTTACCTTTAGGGTACAGCCTTAATCTCCTGCATTTTTAATGTAATTGGTTCTTTTAATTTTTGACCAAGTAAAAGTTACGGTAAACAGGAAGAGGACAAAGACAAAACCATCTGTAACCTCCAATTTGGAATGTGGAGGATTCATATTTCTCCTATGAATCTGCTAATAAGGAGAATTGTTGGATCCTGGCAGATTAATGTTGGTTGGGAGTAGGATCCCTGATTGATATCTCGTACTTACTGTTCGATGGACAGGACTTGGCATTGCTTGAAGAGCGTTTGTTGGTATCTAGAATGTATTACGCCAAGTTAACAAAAAAGAAGTGAAATCTCAGTTTATATTTGATAAAAACACACTCAAGAAAACAAAAACGTTTCGATTGGAAACGTTTCAATACATGGAAAAACACAATCATATCCCACGAAATCCCAAAATCATCATACAAATTCTTGGAATGAGAAAACTATTCTTCTTTAGAGTTAAAAATTAGATGGAAATCAATGTGTTCTTGATAAGCTATACTCACATGTGAGTATCCTACATCCGAGAAAGAGTGAAAAGAAGACTAACATATAAATTTAATGAGCTACCTCACTTATTGCCAATTAATTTTAGAATGAAAACTCACTTGAACTTGTGTGTAGTCTAATTTCCTTCTCATGTGATGTGAGCCTGTAGTCCCATTGTAATCTCTAACAATTATGAGTTTTTGTGTTTTGAGACAGAGAATCAAGAATTCGCAAATCAAAATTTAAATGCTCATAACCAACTAAATGCTTACTCTCTTTTTTTTTAATTTTAAAGAAAATATATTACTCAAAACGAAACAAAGTATTTACAATGTACAACCCAAAATAGGGGAAGAAACTGAAAAAAAGTCACAAATAGAGGCATTCCCGAATGACCTCAGCCAAATAACCATCCAAAAACAAACCCACCCTCTACACACTCCAACGCCTACGCATATCCCAGCTCATGCTAACTTGTGTTCTAGTGGCAATAAGGACCTCTCTAATCACATTAACAATGAAATCCACCAGTTCATACTTCGGCCTCGCCTGTTGCTTATAAATTCGTCGATTCCTCTCCCTCCATAAATGGCAAACCACCAGCTGAAACGCCGTCCGGATAATGAGGCCATCTGTCCGTCCAGCTCGAGTTTCCCTAATTAGAAGATCCAAAACCACACTCCATTCATAGGAGGGCAGAAACAAACCAAGCAAATTGACAATTCGGCTCCAAATCGCTTACTATTATTATTGTTAGTATGTTTATTTTTTATCTTCTTGCGTGTTAATTTTTTTTGTTTTTGAGGTTTGAAGTTATATTTAATGAAAATTAATTTTGTTTTATGTTAAATTGTATTTTGAAACTAAATATAAAAACTGCAAATATTTTGATAAAAAAGAGTTGAACCAAGTGTTGAACCTAGCTAGAAATGACCTCATGCAATGATACTTATGTGATAGTGAGCATTGAGCTTTAGCCTTGCCTTTGAAGGCTACGGAGTAGAAAGGAGTAAGTGTAGGTTTTTAAAAAAGAAGTGACACTGTTCATGGACTAACAATTAATTCACTAAATACAAAAGTAGCACGCAACATATGGAAAGCAAGTAACGTGTTGCATGTTTCATGAGCAGATGGTCAATACGGCGACGAAACATGAGCAAAACGCCAGTAACATGAGAAGCACCAAAACACTAGCTTAGAATGATTATGGTTCAAGACATGTTAATGAGATGCGAGTTTCGTAGTTGAAAAGAAGATTAGATGATTTGACTTCTTTAGTACGTCAACTTGCAATCTCTAAGAAAGAGGAAGTTAAGATTTGTGGTATTTGTTATATTGTTGGCCATTCCACAGATATGTGTCTTGCTCTATAAGAAGACCAAGTTGAAGAAGCCAAGAAAATGGGTGGTTATTTGGGTCAACTTCAAAGAAACTATGACTTGTTTTCAAATACACATAATATGCGTTGGCGAGATCATCCAAACCTCCATCATGGGAACAATTAGGGACAACAAATACATTCTAAGTTTCAACTATATAAATACCTTATGTGCCTAGACAACAACAACAAATGAGGCAAAGTTCTGAAGAAAATATTTCCTTGAAGGACATAGTTAAGACATTGGTCCTAATATTGTAAACTTTCAATAGAATATCATAAAATTTCAGCAAGATACGCAAGCCAGCATACAAAATCTTGAGACTCAAATGAGTTAAATGAGGATTGTCATCAGTAGATTAGAGGCACAAAATTTAGGAAAACTCCCTTCTCAACTTGAAGTGAATCCAAAAAAGAGTTCTTGTGCTATCACACTTCGAAGTAGTAAAAGGTTAGAGGAACCTACCCAAAAGGTTTCTATGTGAGAGGTAGAAGAAAAAGTAGAGAAAGAAGTTTCAAAGTAGTCATTGGAGAAAAAACTAGGGTGATTCTTGCATTGCTACGCCTAAGTTTAGTGTATAAGAGAAATTCTGGAAATTTTTCACAAGGGAAAGTTAAGTAGTAATAAAAAGGTGTGATTGGGTGAGAATATTTCTGCTGTGCTTTAAAAGAAGTTACCTCCTAAGTGTCAAGATTCAGGTATATTTACAATCCCTTGTAAAATAGGTAATCTGGAAATTAAGAAAGTATTGTTGGATTCAGGTGCGCCAATTAATGTTATGCCTCAATCTATTTATGAATCTTTGAATATGAGGCCTTTGAAAGAAATTGATGTCATAATTCAACTTTCTGATCGATCTAATACCTATCTTAAGGGTGTTCTTGAGAATGTTCTAGTTCAAGTTGATGATATTATTTTTCCTGCTGATTTCTATGTCTTACAGATAGATAATAAAGATTCATTCACCTTGGCCCCAATTTTATTAGGAACAGTGCCAGCCTTGGGCAGAGGCTAGCACCCAGCAGGGCACCTACCTAGGGCCCACTATGAGAGGGGGCCCTATTTCAACAACCCCCTCTCTAGACTCTAAGAAGTGATGCACAATACACTCTAAGAAGTGATGCACAGTGCTTATAAATGACTATAACGTTATAAGCTAAAGTTATAACATTTTTTTTTAAGTAAAGGTAATTTTGTGGTCCTCATGCTTATAAATAGTCTTGAACTATTGAAGTATATTTTTACTTTCTAATTTCTTTCTTTTCATCAATATATGTATTTAAAGTACCCCAACTCAAAAATTAGTAGTAAAAAATTTTACAATTCTGTTTTTTGAGTTTTAAGTATAATTTAAAAGTAAAGTTTCTGATTTTTTAATATATTTTTACTCTTTGTTTTTTATTTTTAATATTAGATATTAAATTTTGCTATTTATTTTTTTCTGTATCACAGATTTAATGCCATTTATATATTTTTGTGATATATTGTAAAACTGTTGGAGTTTGGTTGTGCCTGCATACTTCTTCTAATTCTATATAAGTGTTTTTGTTCTTTTTCTAATCCAACTGTGTTATAATTAGTTTATATTATTGATATGTGCTTAATTGTTGATATTTTTAATTATTTTCACTTAGCGATTATTGACATAAAAATGATTAAAATACTCA
>JANVCQ010000004.1:1177494-1187629 GCA_025531925.1 Erythroxylum plowmanianum
AGGAGCTGTGAGCTGGGTTTCAAAACTGCAGTCAGTTGTGGCTACGTCAACAACAGAAGCAGAATATGTAGCAGCTATACAAGCAAGTAAAGAAGCAGTGTGGTTGAAGATGTTGATGGAAGAACTTGGGAATAAACAAGAGAATATTACTCTGTATTGTGACAATCAGAGTGCTTTGCATCTTGTCAAGAATCCAACATTTCATTTAAAGACAAAACACATCCGAGTTCAGTATCACTTCGTTCGTGAGAAAGTAGAAGAAGGAACGATGGACATACAAAAAATTCATACAATGGATAACCTGGCAGATTTTATGACCAAAGCAATCAATGGGGACAAGTTTGTGTGGTGTCGATCCTCGTGTGGTCTGACAGAGACGTAAGCAACATGAAGCGGCAAGGTAGAAAGCATAGTGTGAAGATCTGATTGACACTCAATCAAATCTTCAAGTGGGAAAATTGTCAAAAATGGTAGGCACCATTCGGTGCCTACCAACATGGACAGCCACCAACCTTCAAAGTTGGCAGCCACCATCAACTTTGAAAGTTGGTGGGGATGGCTGCCTTCTCCTGCCTATAAAAGGCAGGAGCAGCATGAAGAGCAAATAAGCAAACGGAGAGAAGAGAAAAAATAGAGAGAAGTGAGGTGAGAGAAAAGAGAGAGAAAAAGATAGAGGCAAAAATATTCTGTATATTTTTGTGGGTCTAGTTTCTCCTTGGAATTCTCCAGTTTTTCCAATAGTAAAAGTCTTCTATCCTTGCCCGTAGTTTTTATCATAATTTGGGAATTTTCCACGTAAAATTTGTGTGTTCTTTACTATTCTCCTCAGTCCTATTTAGCTGTGAACCTGCTCTAATCCGGTCAATTTTTAGAACACCCACAAACTCAATGGGGATCGAATCCAAGAGCTCTTCCCACAAACTCAGCCTGTACAGTCAAGTGAGCCACAACCCATAGGTATTTATTATTTATTTTAGTAAGCCTTTTCAATGTAGACCTGAACCCATGGCCCCGATAGTAATAGTGCACCAGATCACCTACTTAAAACGAAGGAATGATTTAGTTACTTAAAATTTGTAAGAGACTTGAAAGTAGACCTGACGCCCATGTTACTTCCTTAATTACAAAAATTGAAATATAGAAGACATATTAAAAACAAAAGAAATTAAAATTTAATCAATTTTATAATATTAATTAGAAATAAAAATATTAATTAAATATTATAAAATATAATTTACTGTAAATATAACCCAACATCAATTTTTATCATTAATTTTGTATATTATAAATATTTCAAGTATAATTTTAAATATTTGGAATACTTGATATAATAGAAATTTCATCTACTATTTTTAATTTTTTGTTAAATTGAGCAAATAATTTCTCTAATTATGGATATAATTCGTAATTTTTAACTTGATTTGATCTTAAGTAAAACTTTAGTAACCAAATATTCAAAAATTGAACTAAATGGTTTATTTTAGGAGTCTTAATTTATTTTTTAATTTGTTTCATTTCCTATCTATGTTAACATGTTTGTAAAAAAGCAAAATAAATATATTCACCACAAATTTATTCCAAGGCAAACCCAAACACAAGCCACACACAAACACACAAAATATAAAGGATACATATCCCTTGAATAACGCACACTCAGGCTTTCACAGGAAAAGCTTTGACCACAATCATGGAAAGGATTTCAGCTTCAACAGTTAAGGTATCATCCACCAGGAATCCCTTGCTGCAGCCGTGAAGATCTTTCAATGAGATAAACTTATGGCGGCCGTGCATATCCATCTTGTCAGTCCAAGTGTACCATTGGGAAACTACAATGACTCAGGATAATTCAGTTAGCCAAGAGAACAAAAATCAAAATAAAAGTTTATAGACTGTAAATTTACCTGTTGCTTTGATATGTTTATCATCGTCTTTATTCAATAATCGCAACTCGGAATTTACCCATAGTCGTTCTTGAGGACCAAGCTTCTGAACTTCCATCAGATGTAAATAGACAGACAAAGAGTTTCCTTTTCCAGAAGAGTTTCCATCTGGATCCAAACGTATTCTCCTGAACCAAACAAGAAGAATTATGAAGAAAAATAGTAAGAAAAGCAAGTTAAAACACTTCGTATCATGACAACCCCACTTACCATTTTTTGTTTTCTGAGAAGAACTCCGAAGAGTAAATTGTCCCGCCGTCCAATTTCGAGAATCTTTCTATTTTCCAAGTCAAAGAACCATTGTTTGGATTTTGAACTGTACTGACAGATTCATATATTCCTGAAGGTTTGATGACGAAAACCTCAGCTCCAATAACACAACAGTCATTGACAAGGTAGCCACCGCAAGGATGATTAAGAGTTTCCATGGATACAAAGTAATCGAAGTTCCACACAGTCCTCATGTCATGAAACCTCTTAATTTCCCCATCTGCAACGTCCCAATCATCCATGGTCAGTAACGGAATCCATGAGTGCAAGAATACTAAGAGAATATACAGATTTACATACCTCGTGACACCAAGTAATTGTTCTCTATGTGATCAAACATAAACAATTTCACGTCAACTTGAACCTCCCATCCATGCGGAAGAGACTCGATATCTTGTATAGCCAAGGCAAGAGAAACAAAGTTCTCCCTAATACCAGGGACCTTGGGGTTTCCTTTTGGGTAGATCCATAACTTCCTGCCATTAGATATGGTAGAAGAAAGTTGTAAGTTCTTTACTAGTTAGAATTTGGTTAGCATGTGCTGGAGATAAAGAGGGACAAACCATTTGTAACCTCCGGCTTCGAAGGTAAAAGATTCATATTTCTCATGTTTCTCTTGTAGTAACGAGAATTCTTTGATCCTGATGGAGTAATGGAGCGGAGCAAGATCTCTTTTTGTTTGCAGAATTTCTGTTTTTCCAGGGAAAAAAGAAAAAGTCATTACAACATACTGATAGAGTATTCGGAAGAAAGAATGGTTTTTAAGGAGTGAAGAAGATGAAAACTTTACCCAAGTCCTTATGTGCTCGACAAAACAAAGATCTGCTCTCGGCCTCCAGTGGTTCTATGGTCTCCGTTACTTCCAATGCCTCCATTGCGTCTACGGGCTCGATTTCTTCGACGGCCTCCATTGCAAAGTACGGAGTTTCTCTCGCACACACGCCAACTTAACAACAGTTGCACTCAGACTTTGCTATGTCAACTGGTAATTGATGAATGCGATTAGCTATGTCACTCTCTTTATAGGTTCTGTGAAATGTCAGGAAATAATATTTTTACAATACGAAAAGGCATACTAATTTGGAAATTAAAATTTGTGACTTTTAAGTGTTAGTTGAATCTAATATGTTATATAATTCTAAGTCACTGAATCATTAAATAAGCGATGACTCAAGGTTTGTAATTATCAATTGAATAAATGTCATATAATTATGAGCCATTAATTTATTAAATAAATTACTAAAAATACATAATTTTTTGTATATTCATAAGAGTTTATTAAATAAATAGAACAATGATCATAAATTTCACTTTTATAAGACAAAATTTAATTTTATATTAGTAATCACTATTAATTTTATGAAGTTTAAGTAATAATAATTATATAAAAAAAACATGATGCCATGGACGTGATTACAGTAAGACAAACTGGTCAAATTAACAGTTAAAACAAAAAAAAAACAGGTAGAGTTAAACTTGGTAGGTGCAAATAGTTTTCACTGCTAATGTAGTGAGATTAGTTTTACATCAACTGGAAAAATAATTTTTTATGATCAACGGGACTGATTTTGTGCTTTACCTGTGTAATTATTAAATGTACATCTTGTCATTATTGTCCATCATGACTTTGTCCTGTAATTATTAAATACATCTTGTTCATGATGACTAACACAAAGAGAATAGTACATAAATAATAGTAAAAAGTTCTGAGCAGTAAAATTAAACACGTAGATAAAATTATAAATGCATTATTCTGTGAGATACTATCTTACCAAAATTATGATTATATTTAATAATTAAAACAATCCAAATTTCCCTTTTAAAATTCATTTTAATTTTTGGATATGTATATAATTTGGTATTAGCAACTATTATCATTGAATAAGGAGAATTTTATTTTATAAAAATAATTCATTTTATTATTTAGAATATTAAAAATAATTAATTTTATTATTTAGAATATTAATATTCGCTTGCAATTATCAATTACCTTCTTGTATATCATCTTAATGTGCCTCTTCTTTTATTGTCTTTTCACTGCTTTTTCTTTCGTAAGTTCATCATCTTTTAACATATTACGAAGAGACGAAAAAACAACAGTCCATTATATTCTCCTTTCGTGTCTTGCCTTGCAAGCTCTCTCTTTTCTCCGTTTCAAAACATGAACTACTAAAATAAAGAATTCACCGTTCAATTAGGTACAGATGGCACGTTGCTAGGTTGATGCTTTTAAGAACTCGTAATCAACTGTAAAAATGCTTACACTTGTTTCTTGTTAGAGCGTCTCATCGTGTTTCATGCCATCTTTTATCATCATCACAGCCTAATCCGACCGTAACCATAATTGTGAAAATACATGTTTTACATGATTGTGTTTTCTCTATAGTTGATCTCGAAGAATTAGATGTGCTTCCTCGGGAAAAAAAGCGGAGGTCCACTTAGGAATAAGCGTTAAACTTAATAAGATAATCTCATTTTCATCTTGGACCTTTTTGAGCCATATTTGTACTTAACATTATACTCATTGAGCATTTTCGTTTTATTAATCTTAACAAAAATAACTTAGATTCAATCATCTAAATCTGATTGTTTTGAGTCGAATCCTACTATATATATATATATTATATATATATATATAGCAAGAATCCTACTATATTATATTATATTATATTATATATTTATCATCATCACACTTAATCTGAAGTTCCGCATTGAAGCAGAATCTAGAGAGGTCTTATAATATACAACCTTACCCTTATATAATAGAGAAATTATTTTTCGGTAAATCCACATGCAGATGTGACAAGTAAAAGAAATGATGCAGAAAAACAGAAACAATAATTAAAGAACTAGCACGCACAAAAATTTGGTGATTAGAAATGCACTACCAGACAAAAGGATATATTTGATGTTTAGCCAGATCGATCATTACCTCACCATATGTAAAGGTCGATTCTTATTTTCGCTAGTCACTTTAAAAGTTGCCCTTTACCTATCTTAACTATTCCTACGATTTTAAGTGATAATTTTGAGTTGTCCTTAACTACTCCAAATCTGAAACCTTGAACATAACTAACTATTAGCAAATAACATTCCCATAAGTATCAGCACTGAAGATATAATCTCAAACATCATCAGCAAATTAACCTTTGCACTGTACATGCTCCACGTTGCAATATATGCTCAAGATATATATATATATATATATATAGCATGGTTTGATGTGCCAAGTTAGCTTTTTTACTGGCAATAGTTGTGCGAGGCATGTCTTCTCGATAGGCGAGTTAGGAAATTCCTTTTTCAAGCAAAGCACCTAAGGAATTGTACATAAGTGCTAAGTATAGAATCAAAAACCTTCCTTTTTTTGGAGCTGTCATTTAGTTGGCATCTTCCTCATAAATTGGAAATAAACTGTCTTATATTTTAAATACTAACCCTCTTTAGTAAGATTTGAGGTCTTTCAAATTTCTGGGTGGAGTCATTTCTCGAGGGTCGACCTCTTTAGCTCTTTGATTGACGAAAAATCCTACCAAATTTTTTGATGTGACACAAAGGCATATTTTTAGGGATCATGATGTGTAAGAGAGAGGTAACCACTGCTAAATGATGTGTTATCTTCTACAGCAAAAATATTTTTTAAGCTAAAATAACATAATTCTCATAAAATTCACAAACACATCTTTACATTTATTTCGAAATTTATATAATATTATTTAATTTTTTATATATATTTTAATATTAATTTTATTTATATTATTATCCATATAAAATATTTGATTAGATATATTTTTATTTATATTTTATATGGTTTAAAATTATATAATAATTAATATATTGTACTTTACATATTGTTTAATATATTTTAAGTAATATTTATATGCATAAATAATTTTTATTATAAAATAAAATATACTTAAAATTAAAAGTATTTTTTATTTTTATGTTGCCAAACAATCTATTGTATGAAGTTCTTAAAAAAAAACTCTTTTTAAAATAACAGTCAAACAGTCAACTGATTTCTTAGAAAAAGCTATTTTTAGAAAAGTTATACTGACAAAAACTCTACTAACAAAAACTCTACTGATATATGCCCATCCAAACAGGCTATAAGTCAAGCTTAATATAAATTTCAATTAAAACAAAATTTATCCGTTAATTTTGAATTAAACATGATATCTTTTTTTAAGTCCATTTTTTCAATATTACGATGCTCTCATTACTAAAAAAAATTATTAGTGAACCCACGTAATTCAAGTCCCTTTACTTGCTTTATTTTGATTAAGTAGCTTAGAACATGAATTATTATATGAAAATTAGATCGAAATTATCACTTAAACTTAAGCTTGTTTTAATTACTTGACTTTGATTAAGTAACTAATAATTATTACTGGATCACAATGAAGTTTTAAGTACCTAAAAAAGAAACAAATTTAATATACATATAGAAAAGAATTTTGCTGCCTTATTAACTATTTTCAATCGAATATCAACTTCGATTTTTTTTAAATTAAAAAATTATATTGATAGATTAAAGTTGAAGAACGAAGCCATATATTTGGAACAAATTCTTTTTAAGTGGAAGAAAAGAGAAACAAGTTTAAGCTTAAATTTTAAAAAAATCGAATCAGTTCAATTCAAAACGTATAAATTGTGTGGCTTTCGAGTCATGCTAAAAGTTTGGAATTTCAAATGAAATTTAAATTAAGTACAAACAAAATTTTATCATTTTAATTAATTCAAACTTTATTTATTGATTTTGGTTAAATTAGATTAAAGTGTCAATTTTAAAAACCATGTAGAGGATCATAACGCGCACCGCGGAAGGATTGATGACGATTTGACAGAATTTTCGATTGGTGTTTTGTTTTGGTATGTTTTCGACTTTGAGGAATTAAGACGGATGGCATTTTCGAATTCAACAAACAAGAAGAATAAGGATACGCAAGGTTTGATTTCTACGACACCTCTTGGAAACATATTCCAAACAATCCCGATGATCAAAATAAAACCCAGAGAAACGAACAATCAACACGCCACAATTGAGAAAGCAATTGATAAGTAAAAGATGGTTCAAAATGGTTCAAAAAGTAACAAGAACAAGAGAATAATGTTTCTCCCTATTGAAGCCGACGATTTTTCAACAATAATGATCTAAAAAGTTCTAAAAAGTTTGACCTAAAAACACATATTTATACCTAGGTTAAATAATAAAAGGATAGGCTAAACTATATAGAAGCCCAAATAAACAAAGTCCAAAAACTAAATAAATAGGTATGATGTGTTGCGCCACTACTAGATCCATGTGCTTTTGAGCTTAAATGATGAAGCATTAAAATAACCAAAATCTTCTTGTCTCTAAGCTCCAAGTGTATCCGGTCCAATGATTTAAGTTAAATGGATTAGTTTGGGCTCAATTCCATTAAACTCTCATCCAATAAGCCTGGAACTCGTCATCCTCTCAAGATAAAAGCCCACATACGTGTAAAGAGCCTCTTTAAGTCTCTTGGTCCTAGCTTTCGTCATGGGCCCTTTTGGCATGACTAGCTCTCTGCCTGGTCC
This sequence comes from Erythroxylum plowmanianum, assembly GCA_025531925.1. NCBI lineage: Eukaryota > Viridiplantae > Streptophyta > Magnoliopsida > Malpighiales > Erythroxylaceae > Erythroxylum > Erythroxylum plowmanianum. The sequence goes on from JANVCQ010000004.1 coordinate 1,185,264, forward strand.
TCCTCGATGGTCCATGGTCCCGCTCACATTAGTCCCTTCCTCCTCAAGAAGATTCGTCCTCGAATCTGAATACATATCAAAAGGAGATAGATCATCAACATTAAAAGTAGCGGATACATTATATTTACGTGGAAGATCAATTTTATAGACGTTGTCATTGATCCGTGCCAACACCTAGAATGGACCATCACCTCTAGGATCCAACTTGGATTTTCTCCGGGTAGGAAACCTCTTCTTCCTCAGATACACCCAAACCCAATCTCCAGGTTCAAAGGTCACCATTTTTTGCCCTTGTTGGCTTGTTTTGCATATATCTTGCTTCTCTGCTCAATATGTTGTCTTGCCTTCTCATGCAACTCCTTGACTATCTCAGCTTTTCTCTTGCCATCTGTATTAGACAACTCATGCAAAGATAAAGGCACCAAATCTAAAACAGTTAAAGAATTAAAACCATAGACAAGCTCAAAAGGTGAAAAAACTGTGGTAAAATGCGCACTCCTATTATATGCAAATTCAATAAATGGCAAACATTCTTCCCAAGTTTTCAAATTCTTACCCACTATAGCACACAACAAGGTACCCAAGGTCTTATTAACTACCTCAGTCTGTCCATCTGTCTGTGGATGACAAGTAGTAGAATAGAGTAATTTTGTACCTAACTTGCCCCACAACACTTTCCAAAAATGGCTCAAAAACTTAGCATCCCTGTCAGACACAATAGACCTAGGAATGCCATGCAATCTAACAACTTCTCTAAAAAATAAGTCAGCAACATGCACAGCATCATGAGTCTTATGGCATGCAATGAAATGCGCCATCTTACTAAATCGATCAACCACAACAAATATGCAATCAAAACTCCTCTTTGCCCTAGGCAAGCCCAAAACAAAGTCCATAGAAATATCAACCCACGGTTCAGTAAGCACAGGTAAAAGGGTATACAATCCATGAGGTTTGACAGTGGATTTTACCTGTCTACATGCAATACATTTGGTACATACATGTTCAACATCCCTAAACATTCTTGGCCAATAAAAATGTTCATGCAAAATATCCAAAGTCTTAGCAGCCCTAAAATGACCCATTAATCCACCACTATGAGCCTCATGCACAAATAAAGCATGCATAGAACAATTAGGCACACACAATTGACTACCTCGAAACAAATAGCCATCATGTCTATAGAATTTCTGAAATGCAGCATGCTCACAAGCAGAATAAACAGTAGCAAAGTCAACATCTGAAGCATACAAGTCCTTAAGCTGCTCAAAACCCAAAAGTTTAGAACTAAGAGCAGAAAATAAAATGTACCTCCTAGACAATGCATCAGTGACCACATTCTCCTTCCCTTGTTTGTAGCGAAGCACATATGAAAAGGTCTCTAAAAACTCCACCCAAGTGGCATGTCTCTTGCTTAACTTGCCTTGTCCTTTCAAGTGCTTTAAGGACTCATGATCTGTCTGAATGACGAACTCCCTAGGCTGAAGATAATGTCGCCACACCTCCAATGCTCTCACCACAGCATGCAGTTCCTTGTCATAAGTCGAATAATTGAGTTGTGCACCATTAAGCTTTTCACTAAAACATGCAACTGGTTTATTTTCCTGCAAAAGCACAGCACCTATACCAATCCTAGAAGCATCACACTCAATCTCAAAAGCTTTCTCAAAATTAGGTAAACAAAGAATAGGAGCAGAACACAACTTATCATTTAACTAAAAAAATGCATGTTTCTGTTCCTTACCCCATGTAAACCCTTTCTCCTTCTTGACTATTTCAGTTAACGGAGTAGCAATAATAGAAAAATCTTTCACAAACCTCCTCTAAAAACGAGCAAGTCCATGAAAACTCCTCACCTCACTAACACTCTTAAGCATTAGCCACTCTCGAATAGCCTTCACCTTCTCACTATCAACCTCTACTCCCTGAGCACTGACTACAAACTCTAAGAATACAAGTCTATCAATGCAAAATGTACACTTTTTAAGGTTCGCATACAATTTCTCCTGCCTCAAAACATCCAAGACACACCTCACATGTATGACATGCTCATCAAGATTAGTGCTATATATCAAGATGTCATCAAAGTAAACAACCACAAATCTACTAAGAAATACACGTAAGACATGATTCATCAACCTTATAAAAGAGTTGGGTGCATTAGTTAAACTAAATGGCATAACTAACCACTCATACAACCCATATTTAGTTTTTAAAACAGTTTTTCATTCATCTCCTGGTTTCATTCCAATATGGTGGTATCCACTTTTCAAGTCAATCTTTGTAAAAATACATGCACCATGCAATTCATCAAGCATATCATCTAACCTAGGAATAGGATGGCGATACTTTACAGTGATTTTATT
>JANVCQ010000004.1:1199975-1250417 GCA_025531925.1 Erythroxylum plowmanianum
TATATATTATTTTGATGTGACCAAGTGTCTATTTACTGTCTCATACCTCTTGTGGATATGGGGCTTATTTTAAATACTATCCGGTACGATTTTATGGATACCGAGCTCATTAATAACTGAGTCTGTGGCTTTTTGCACATATTTCTAAGCTTTAAGCTCTTTTTAGACTAGTCACTCCAGTCACAACTCCCTTATCTGATCATGTATATTCATGTGATGGAATGCATCTTTCACATAATATGTTATCAATAACTTTCATTCAAAGTGCACAGTCATTTATCATATTCATCGGATCCGAGTCTGCCATTCAACATACAATTAAGAACATATTTCCAATTCCCATTTAATCATACCTAATTCATTACCTATATCATTTGAATCATATTTGCATTCATAAGAACATCTTTATACCATTAACAACTGATACTTCTCAAATTCATATACTTTGATATCAAACAATCCATTCCTTAAATTATAATATCAATTAACAACCTAAACTTATCGAACACTTAATTAATTAATCAAGCAACTATCTTGGTTCATTTTAAGCCCCAATCTTGTCCAATTGTACCTAAGTAAAGTAACTTATCCTTAAATAGTTTAAATATCACATAAAACCGAAATTTTCTCACTTCCATGCATTGCCTACGATCGTGAGAAGGAGCTAATAGCTCCCCAAGATCGCGAGAAGGAGATCATGTAGCTCCCACGATGGTGGGATGGGCAAACCGAAGGTTCACCATCCTTTTCCTTCAATTTTTCTTCCAACTTTTAACATCTTCATACCAAGTTCAACACATCTTCATCATAGTCCATTACTTATACCTTAATTATAAGTCAATCCTCATCAATTTTGTATTCAATTCCAATTCAAATCATTCATTTGGTAGCTCACAATTTATGATCTTCCATGCATCAAAATCAAAACAAAGAATATCATTCATTTGATCATATATTTAGTCCTAGTTCTTTCCAATTTCAAGATCACTATATTAGTAGCTTCTTTAACATAAATTCACCTTCATTATACCTCAAATCACAATCCAATTCATCCATAAAACAACCAATAACCTATGGTTTTATACATCAAAAACTAGGCATAAAAGTATGCGAGTTCAAGTATCAATTTCCAACACAATTCATCATCAATATCATATACAATTCATCCTAACTCAATCGTCCTAACCCTTCTATTATAACATGCCATAAAGATTAATCTTTTACTTACTTGTCTAGCTCAAATTTTCACCTCAAAGATTAAGCTAATTCAGCTCTGCATGCATACAAAATCATCACAAATTCAAGGTGAGAATTGGGTGGTCTTAGTAACAATAAGACAAAATCATCACAAATTCAAGGTGAGAATTGGGTGGTCTTAGTAACAATAAGACAACAGAATGGAAGATAGCATTATATAGGCTTCTTGATGCATGGTTTTGTAAAGAGTTTGGAGTGAAGATAGTCAAAATTGAAGCAAAATTTCAAAGCTAAAGGAGTGTGTGAAATTCAGTGGTGAGGAAGAATGAAGGCAGCAGAAATTATCCCTGGTAAAGCTTAACACATTGGGTGCTAGGTGTCACCTTTGCATACAGTCCATTTATCCTATATATATGCTACCACATCTCACACTTATACTAAGCCATTTGTCACTTAAGCACAACTGTCATTTGTCAATTAATTACCTATGCCAAATGTCACTCGATTATAGGCTTAGTCATTTTAATTTTTCATGTTAACTTGTCTTGCCACTTGACATTTTTCCTAGTCTAAATGTACATTTTAATTTATCAATTTTTAATTGTAACAATTAATTCCAAATTTACTACTTACAACCAATCAAACCAAAATTCAAGACATAGACAATACACAATTCATATCATGATCATTTTAACCCTGTCATACCTCGGAATATGTCAATTGAATGTATGTATTATCTTTATAATGTGTGCTAATTCATAGTTCATGTGTGTATGCTAATGATATGCATGGGAATGAAATGCATTTCATGAACTCTTAATGATATGATTCATATGCAAAATTCTAAGGATCTAATCCTTAGTATGAAAAACCGGCCATTACATATTCTGCAGTTTACATTTATTTCTCTTCTTATCAAACTATACTTACACATTAGCTTAGTAACTAATAAAATATCTACAAATCAATTATATACACTAATTAGGTTTTGAGCTTATCTTCAGAAAACACTTTATGATTCTTAATTCTTAATTTAATTACGTACTCTAAGTTATAAACAACTTATTACTAAGTAAGTGGAGTGGTTTAAAACATTCTAAAGTACTTCTTTTAAAATAATCGCTTAAACTTGTATACACAAACTTAGCAACAGAAGTATCTGATAATACTATAGAAATGGAAAGTTTAGATAGTGCAAGAAAGGGTCCACCATTATCGACGAGACACAGTATCTGGTCCCATGTTCTTAATTTAAGGCAAGCCTGAAACTGCCAACGTTTGTGTTCCTGACTCTTTGCATTAGATTAATGTTTCCCATTTCAGCATTTGGTGAATGACTCCTACTACCTTAAAAGCAGATTCACAGGTTTATTCTATGGTGAAGATGAGTTAAATCTTCTTTTTTAAAAATGTTTAGAGAAGACATTAAATAACTAAACAAGTCATTGGGATTGCTTTGGAAGGTTTTGGTTTTGGTTTTGGTTGACACAAAAGCTCGCATGCGGAGTTTGGTGCAACGGCGGAGGTGGTCAACATCAAAATACATATTAAGTTGTGTTCCAGGAATCCAGTTAGTAATGTTAACGTTGTCTGATAAGATATCTGCCAAAAACTAGGCAACACTGGAATACCTGCAGTAATTTTAAAAAAAATCAAATTAATTAGATCAGTTCAATAATAAAACTTAAAAATAATCAATTTTTTAGTTTGGTTTTAACTTTTTGATTCAATTTATTTTAATAATTCTTATCGTTAAAAATTGATCAATTTATTAATTAATCATTCAGTTCATAATCTAATTATTTTTTATAAATTAAAATAAACTGATTGATTTTTATTTAATAATCTCCTTTTTCAATTAATTTTTAATTTTTAATTTTTAAATTCTTTAATTTTATTTAATTTGTAACCGATTTTATAATATTTTAATATAATTTGAACATTTTAAATTTTAAATCTTTTGTCTTGTCGGTTTAACTTTAGATGCAATTTTTAAAACAATAATTTTAAGGTTGTCCTAATCATAGGCCGGCTTAAATATAAGGTAAGTTAAAAAGCTTATGATGTTATATTAGCAATTTAACTTAACAAGCATTAGCATTGATAAAGTGCCAATTAATTGGGTTCATCCTTTGGAATAGTGAAGCTCCTCTTTTAATTTAATGTATCTAACCTTTTTCATGTATTTGGTACAAGTAAATTTGGACATATTCCTATTTTTATTTTATTTAAAAAATAGATTTAAGTGATAATGAAAGAAGGATCTTAATTTATATAAATTAATAATTTGGATTTGTAATAATTTACTATAAATAGAAAATGTCTAAATTTTTAATTAAAAGTGAAACACACATAATTGTTAGATAAAAATAAATAAATAAATATAATTTTAGAATATAACTTTTAATTAGTATTAATTAGATTTTTTTGATTCAATAGTTTTATGAATGATAATAAATTCGTACACACTTAAAAAAACCATGAATTTATTTTTTTGAAATATTATCCAAGTCAAATTTACTAGACCAAAAATCACTTTATTAAGTAGAATTGATCTAAAACAAGAATTAGTTTTTATATATATTTAAGAGATCAAAGAGATTATAATGGTTCTCCTTATAGCCTACTAATCATGCAGAAAAATTACTCAACTATTAAATAAAAAAAGTTACTTCTTATATTGGAGCAACTCAAAATCTTTTATCATTTTAAGTGTAAGCTGAATAAAATATTAATTTATAAATCATGTATTAAAAATAAATAATTCGTAATTTAAATAATCTCTCCACTAGTTAAGGATAAGGCTCTCAGACCTCGTAATTTTTCTAGGTTATTGTTGTTGTAATTTAGTAATATATTTTAAATAAATTTTGTAAATATTCAATTCATTTTTCCTTTATTTAATAGCGACCATACAATCAGCAAGAGCATCAAATCTGGAGTGCTTGATCCTAACCCTCCAATCGTCATCTTCATACAGGTTGTAAAATGATTCTTGAAGACAAATGATAAGCTTCAAGAGAAAAGAAAAAAACCCATGAAAATAGCTGAATTTTTCTGGTGGCACACTCCTCTGGCAAGTGATGTGAGCCATGTGTGCATCTAAGACTTCAAAGCACATAGTGCTTATCTCTGGAAACCATGAAAATGAAACTTGCCCGTGTTCGGTGCAAGAGGATGGTTTTCTTAGTTGTAATTATTCTAAAAATCTGAGATGTTACTATTGGTTCATGTGTTTGTGTGTTGCATTGATTGTCCTCTTCTGTTCCAAAATAGTAAGTTAGCAACCCACTTGCTCTTTTCCTATGACTAAATAAGAGGATTTGAATACAATAATTACTCAATCAATTGGTCATTTTACTATATTTGGAAAGTTTTTTAGTACCATCCACTGTTTCAGTACTGAGTTGTTCGATTTCGATCAGCAGAAGAAATTATAATAATTGAATCAATAATTAAGTTTAAAGATCAAATCCGAAAAGACATAAAATTGATGTATACTTATTCAGAAATTTTCTGGCAAACCAAACAAGACGATGAAAGAATATTTTTCTTGAGAGAAAACACAAAAACCCACATTCAGTGAATCAGACTCAACAGCTAAAAAGAAGAAGAAGGTCCTATTGCTCAAAACGAGCTTCATATGCTCTTGCACTAAGAGATAGGTGAAAGCTAGATGACAAATTGTGGTTGCACATGGACTTGCTGAGGATTTTTCTCATCAGAGAGTACCAAAGGTACGAGTTGACTGAGACATTAAGGAAAAAAAAAGGTTTTAAAGGCAGCTTTAATGATTTATCAAATAAGTTATATGAAATATGTTATTTCTAAGCCTTTTTTTTAATCTTGTGTTTTTTAATTATTCAATTAATTTATTGACAAGGACTCTTTAATACTTCTTTATTTATTTATTTCATACCTTTTACTTTCTCTTTATAATGGCAAATCATGAAAGAATCATAAAAGGCTCAACCTCCATTGTTATGTGCCTATCAAGCAAGCATTTCTCTTTAGCTCCACATCAATTCCTCCATGGACAAACAACATATCAGCATGGAGATTGAGGCTCCTCAACACCAACACAAGCTCCTTGCCTCATCATCATCGTCATCTTCCACCACCACCTCCTCCTCCTACTCATGCACCGATCATGATCAGAACTCCAAAAAAGAAGAAAATTACAGAACTCCAAGAGGGTCAATCAGGAAAGTTCAGAAACTGGAGAGTGTGAACACTGAGGCCGAGAAGAGGCAAAAGAGCAATGAAGAAAACAACAAACACCCGACATTTCGAGGGGTACGAATGAGGAGTTGGGGCAAATGGGTGTCTGAAATCCGAGAGCCTAGGAAGAAGTCAAGAATATGGCTTGGAACTTACCTTACACCTGAAATGGCGGCTCGAGCTCACGACGTAGCAGCTTTAGCCGTTAAAGGAGGCTCAGCTCACCTCAACTTCCCTGAATTGGCTCCTCAACTTCCACGTCCCATCAGTAAGTCCCCCAAGGACATTCAAGCTGCAGCTGCTAAAGCTGCAGCAGAATTCGAGATCAGTAGAGTCGACCCGAGTTTTTCTCAGCTTGAATCAACAAGCTCTCCTTCCACTACTAATGATAATGATGACACATTGTTTGACCTGCCGGATCTCTTCATCAGCGGTGACGGGTCCTCCTATTATTCTCCGACTTGGCAGTTTTGTGCGGCAGATACTGGATTCAAACTAGATGAGCCATTCTAGTGGGAGTACTAGCTTTCAGAGATTGATCATATGATCAGTAAACAAAACCAAATCCTGAAAAGCTCCATCGGTATCGCACTGTATTAGTTCTATGCCAACTGGGATTCACTTGGAATCGTCCATCTTGTTTGCAGGATCAGTACCTGAAAACTTACAGGTTACTTCTCCTCTTGCTAACTAATTCAGTCCACGACACTTTGGTTATGAGCAAGACAATTCTGATCCATCAGCTTCCTGGAAGACGCATTTGACGTTGTAAATTTGTTCAGTAAATTTCCTGTCGTCAGGATTTTAATTACTAGCGATGGTGTTGACAGGAAGTTCCAGGAGATAAATTGGATTTCACTGCCATTGTATCCCATTAAGAATTTATGACTGATAGATTTCTTGTTTTAATTAAATCTTCATATGCTTGTATCTAAGCTTTTTTCTCTCTTTTTTTTAGAATATTAATAAAAATCAAGCTCGATATTATGTTAATGGATGTACTTAAACGAGTGTCTTTTCCTTGTTTCAGCTTTTGGGGAGTGTAGGGGACTGTTGACCTGAATGAAAACAACATTTATGGTTAGATTTAAATGCACAAAATAAACATAAATATTGAATTTCATCATATAAAAATGATTTTTCTTTAAATTCTTTAATTCTTTCCTCAATTTATCTTTTACAATCAGTATCTCTCTATTAGATAGGAGTCTGGTTGCATATTATTAGACCTTCCTAAACTTCGCGTATTAATGAGATTTTAACCGGATTATTGTTATTATCGTTATCTTTAAAAAAAAGAAAAAGTTTAACAGTCAGACTTCTCAAATTTGAATCTAAATCAATTAAGTTAATTTTATTTAACTCATTAAATGGTTCAACAGAGTTATATGATTAATATATCATTTTGAGAGTTTACTCAGATTATAAATATATATAAACACAAAATTTTGAAGGGTTAAAGAAAGATTGAAAATATATATTTGCCAACATCACTATTATGAACCATGATTGGAGCAAAGAAAATAATATGGATTCACAAATAAGGTGACAACACTATGTAACTAAAGTTGATATTTTATGTTGCAAAGTAGTAGCTATCTATAGTGAAAGTGAAGTCTATTTAGAAAAGCAAAAGATATGATCCACTATGTATATGTTGCATTAGTGACCACTGACACTAACATCGGTATATCTCTTCTTTATAATTCTATCTCTCCATCATCAATTTTGGGTATGCTTCAAATTAACCTAACCATTCTTGTTCCTTTCTCAAATCTTTGAGCATTTTATACACTTTCTTTTTAACTTATCTACATAGACATTAATGATTATTGTTTGCACTAAGTTTCATAACTTTTAAAGAATGTGACAAAAAAAGGGACAATACGAGACAGTCAAAAAATATATTAACTTAAATTCTAGATTCATATTTAATAAAATTTTAATATTATTAATTATAAAAGTTAAATTAGTATAAATTGTTTGATTGTTTTAAAAAACTAGACCAATTATAAAAATTAGATTAAATTCATATTAAATTATTGTCCATGTAATTGGTCTGCTAGGAGTGAGGAAGGTGGAAGAATATGACTGGTCTTAATATATTCAATGATGTGCATTACTAACTTAAAGTTCAACTTTGATAGAGATAAATAATATTAAATCAATTGCTAATCATGGGAAGGATAACTTTTCAATAATAACTCCTTTGGGGTGATTTTGTCTCCAAGTCCGAGAATTGACTAAGGGATGATACAAATAAGTAAAAGTGTGATATATAAACAATAGAGATTTAATTAACCTCACGACGCAGGTGAATTGGTAAGGAGGTTTCTTGGCTTAAGTGAGGTCGCAGATTCGAACCCTCCTCATGTATGCAATCGTTTTAAATTTGGAGTCAGAATTTTACCTCCCGTAAGGAACCTACCCTGCTCGAACGGGGATTAGTCTATGTGTGGATAGTTTAAAGATGTCTTCTCATAATTGAGACTCTCTTAAGATATCTCGTGAGCAACAAAAAAAAAATTCTTTTTTCTTTTTTCTTTTCAAAGATGCATTGTCATGTTCATTTCACAAATTACTCTTATCCCAAAAAAGAAAAAAATCATATTTTTTAAATCAATTGTTATGTTTATGGTCATGGATGGATCTATATTGGGGGCAAGTAGGAGCAATTGCCTCATTGCCTCCAAAAAATTTTATATAAAAAATTATTATTTTAAGTTTTAATTATTAAAAAACAAAATTTTGCTTCCATTAAAATTTTGCCACCATTAAAAATAAAGTTTTAACCCCATTCAAAATTTTTTTTGAATCCGTCCATGTTTATGGTTGCTTTACTTGTGAGGTAGAATAAATAATTAAAGTGATACCTGTTATAATTTGCTAGTATTAAAATTTTTAATAATTAACTCGTCTAATTAAAGATAATTAATTATTTTCAGTTCTTAGCGAAAAACCCTAAAGAAACATGCCCAATTTTCACTCATCATTATAACACAATCAATTCCAACGAAAATACATATACTATAAGGTTTTAATGTAATCTTACGGAGAATGAAAAATTGGGCCTTAACCTCATATATGGTCCTAATTTGACTTAAGAAATACAATATCGAATCATGCCTAAGTTACAAACTCAATTTATTATTTTTTGATACATGTTATATATCATGCCTAAGTTACAAACTCAATTTATTATTTTTTGATACATGTTATATAAAATGAATAATTCATCAAATACATGTAATAGTAATAGTTCACAAGATAGTAAATTATATGATAAATCAACAACTAAAGTCAAGCGACTAATTTAATCAACTCGCATTTACAGACCCGCATATCTCTGTTCTTAATCCGTGGTCTTCTAAGCAGCAGCCTCCGAACTACAACTTCAAGTGATGGTTAGGTACATAAAAAGTAAATTTTACTGGTTGCACCACCCTTGAAAGTTGAGTTCTACAAGATGGTCTTAATTGGTCTGACTTGTAGCTTCCTTTCAGGAAACCAATGTCCATCACCATAGACATAGGCTTTTCCTTAGATTTGACACTTACCCTTTCTAAGCACATGCATTCAAGTAACACATTAAACAAATGAAAACTTCAGAGAAGAGCTCATTCATGGAAAAAGTGAAAGCAAGCAATGACCCACTTAAGACCAAAGTAAAACAACACCAATAATGGTTCTTTTAGTGATATCTTTTGTCGGTTTTTAAGAGGTTGGACCCTTAGACGATGGAAAGGTATGAAGAACAGGTATATATCAAGAGGCAAGCCTGAGGAATTATGTGTACACAATGTCTTTTACTTCGGCTTCTTAGTCAGATTGAGACCAAAGAGGACACCAACCACGAGATCATCAAGGTACATTATTTTGAAAAGCGAAAGATCATTTACATTATTTTGAAAAGCGAATATTCTTTCAGTGGACAGCATAGCAATGTTCCTGTTTCGTGCGAATCAAAGGCTTAATGCATTGTGACCCCTATTTACTCAAACAAACAATCATCACATGTATATGATGACCTGACAGTGTTTGTCTTTCACTACGAGTCATAATCTTCCAATAACTGCACAATACAGTAACACATCATTCACGATTGATTTCCATCACTTTCAATGATATGATTCTTGAACAGCCTGAACTGAAAATAGCTTCAAGACATGGATAACTAATTGGAAGAGTTCATGAACATCGTTATCGGACACTAGCCCATACCTTAAACTTGCTTGGGCCAGAACTTGCAGTCCAGTGTAGCAATAACAGCCGATCTTCACCTCCTTAAAGAACATCATCACAAGATTAGAAATTAGGAAGAGCAAGTTCAAAAGGGTTTTAGACTATTCCCAAAATGATCAAAGTTAAATTAAACATAAAGAAGGAATGAAACACTATGACATTGGTTTTCAACATCTTTGTAGACATCTAACTAAGATTAGATACAGCTAACACAATCTATTATTACCAATAACAATCGTTTATACAAAACAAAAACTGAAACTGTTTCTAAATGCGTCCGTATGTACCAAATATTGCAATGTAGAAGATAACCCCTACAGGTTTAATAAATGGAGAAATAACCCAAGCCAGCTTCAGATGCAATGTCCTGAAACGTGTACTGTAGAGGGCCTGTTCCCAAATCTAAGGCCTTTAAGGAATTTCACCAGTTCAATGGGCTATGGCCTACCGGTTCTAATCTTCAAAAAACTCCAGTGATTCCAATCAACAAGTTAAAAAGATTTACTTAAAACCTAAGGACTAACAGCAATCTACGTGATTTCCACATGCAGTGACTTCCACCGATTTTCTTCTTCCATGGACGGAGCTTAAATGTACAGTACAACGAGCCTGCTCCCATCTATATAGTTGAAGCCTCTTATAGAGGCTCAAGCAGGTTGAAATGGGCCTGACCTGGTAAACAGGAGGACTAATCCTTCTGTCAATCAGATATAAACAGGTTTGACATCATTAGGTCCAAAACTGGTGGCACATGTTGGACATTTGCGATGACGGCTTTCAAAAAGTTTCTGTACACAGTGATTGCAGAACAGGTGATAGCATTTTGTAATGACAACCTGTTCAGAAACATCAAGTTTTTAGAGCCTTTACTAAGTATACAAACACCTATCAAAGAAACTTTTTCCCTGCTTTGATGCTTCATCAGTTTAATTATAAGAATGAAGCAGATTCCTAAGTGCACCAATTGACTAGGGTTTATGATTTGATTCCTTATTTACTTTGCTCCGAATTTCCACTATCTATACAAGTAACATGAGTACTTCAATCACCACCTACAAAGTAGAATGTAACACACCCAAAAGCCACAAATAAAAGAAGAGGGATGGAGACTTGCCTCTTTGGGTCTGTCAATGCAGATACTGCACTTAACGATCTCCCTGTACTCTTTAAGTTCTTGATGGAGTTTCTCCATAACTGATAACCCTTCTGTCTGTGCTTGTAGACATGAAAGCTTTCTCCTCACAACCTCTGCTTCTTCCTCTTTTCTTCTTCTCTCATACCTGGGAAAGAAACATGGTAATTACATGCCTTCTCAAGGAAGAACATAGAAGTGATAGGATTATATTTCAGTACCTCTCTCTTTCTGTTTCTATCTGTAGGTCTAGAAGAGCTGCTCGACTTTCTACAACCCTAGATTGTGAATCATCCAATAACTCCCTTGCTTGGTTAGATGTTCTTCTCACATCTAGCAATCTATTCTGTGTATTCTCCAATGTCAATGAGTTCTGAAACTTATCTGCAGCAAGTTTTTGAACCTGGTCTGCACAAGTTTTTAACTGCAACAGCGGGGAAGTTCATATTTAACATCTCCGATTTGATTTGATAGTATTTGTACCACAACAAGTTCAAAAGTACCTGATCTTCAATTCTTGATGTTTTTACATCATAGAAATCAAGAGAAATAATGGATTGCTGAATTTCCCTTTCAATTCCTTTTTTCTCAAGTAGAATAGAATCCTGCAACTGTCTCGCCATCACGCCTTCTAGAACAAGCTAAATTAGGCACATAAAGAGAAACAATCAAAATCCATGCAAGTGGTGAAGTCAGATTACGAATAATTCACGTTGAAGGCCAGTGGACTTCAAGCATTATAATCCAACCACATGAGAAAGAGAATCTTCACACTTAGATATCTATGTTCTCAACCTATTCAAGTTACAAATTATCCATTCTGGTATATATCAGACCTAGCCAGCAAGATAGTTAAAACCGACTGAAACATGTGCCAGCATCTTTTATATACCAAGAGCTGAAGTCCACACAAGGTAAGTGTCAAAACCAACCAAGCCCATAATAAAAAGAAGATAAAATGTAAAACTTCCATATCAGCCGCAAATATAACAGATCATCCATTCGTACAAAAAGATTAATAGTATATGTGGATGGGAGTAACTGATAAATAATTTACAAGAATATGTTAATCACCTTAATGTTGTAATCATCTCTCTCTGTGATCTGCTGCAACAATTGTTGGTTTTGAGTTTGCAAATCATCATATGCTTGTCCTATTGTCTGAAAATAACCAAAGGAACAATACCAAGATGAAGCCCAATAGAACAAAAGAGAAAGCTGATAATAGTAGCAACAAACTAACCTCTATTTCAAATATGTAGGCTTCATTTCCTTCATTTTTTGATTTCAGAACATCATTAAGCTTACATATACCCCTGAAATCCAATAAATCAACATTTTTAGACTTGTTGGACACAATTATTGGACAAGAGAATAGCGGAGCTTCCAGTTAGGCCCACAGTTCACACAGCAATAAAATGATACTTAAGGTGCTCATAATGGTACCAAAGTCCAGAAAGACACTACATGAAACACAACAAGATTGATCTGACTACCTCTCACCCCTTTTCTCTTAAAAGAAATGTTTTGAGAACATCGATATAAAAGGTTTTTCTTACCAAAGGTATTAAGAGGTTCCATTTCTGTCTAAGGTAAAAAGATATAATTTATGGTGATCCAAACTGGTCAAATGGTTGATCGACATCTAAAAGGCTTTACAGCATGATTAAAATACAAGTCGTTTTACAAAAGAACAAATTCAACCTTTTAGAAGCTTCCAATTGATATCTCAGGTCAACAATCTCAGCTTCTGCAGCTGCTAGCCTTTGCTGGGATATGGCCTCAGCTTCATTTGCTGTCTTAACTCGTAACTCTAACCTTTGCTCATCAAGGGAGGCTTTCAAACTTTGAACTTGAGCCCATGCCTTATATTCCAGATCCCTAGCATCCAGGATATCCCTGCAGTTGTGAAATGTTTCTGAATCATAATAAGATCATATCATGTAGCTTCCACTCAATATATGAAGGATCCACAGCGAAAATTGCCAACCCAGTAATGTGTAAAAATATCATAGACTATTGAGCAGGGTTGATTACCTACTTACTTGGAGCACTATCAATGATATTTCAATTTAATCTCAAGTGAACAACATCTTAAATAAAAGATAATTTGGTCCCTCACAAGGTCGACAGAAAATAGAAGGATCTAAATAACAATGATAGAGTACAAAGAACCCATGTATCCACCAAACTAGTTTAAGATTATGTTTCTTTTAAGTTGAATTTCATGACAAACTAACACATTATGTTATGAGAAAATGGGATGAATTCCAAGCCATCTGCACATTATCTGGCAAGGATTTTCTGAGATAAAGGGGTTGCAGAAGAACATGTGTATAAGCTAACCTTGAATCAATGGATTCATGTCTATACATTTCCAGCATTAACTTCAACTCCAGAAGACTTTCTTTCAGATCTTGAACCTGAAATATTTAATCATATATTATATACAAGAGGCAAACACATTATTTTTATCTATCAAAAGTTCCAAGTAGACTTCAAAGACCAAAAGCACTTGTGGAATCTGCCCTTACAAGTTCCTGCCATGTACATAAAGAAAATATTTCTGACATATCCCCAACTCTCTCTCTCTCTCTCTCACTCTCTCTCTCTCTCTCTCACACACACGCACACACAGCCATATAAAATTTGGATGGTCATTCACCACGAAAAGAATAAATATAACATACATAATTCCTTGCTGACACCCTACAGAACTTAAACCCCAAATTTTGAAAGATAAATCAAGTAATATAATACAAGAAAGAGTAACACACCACGGATTGCAGTTTTTGTATCTCGGCAACTTGGTTGGCAGATCTATCATATAAACTTTCATACTCCCTAGCCTGCTTGGAAAAAATATTTCTTTGAGTATGTGGATATAATTGAAAGAGACGAATGAACATACCAAATAAAACCTACCTTCCCATCCAAAACTTTGGAAAGAGACTGCACATCAGCCCGTAAAGAATGAATGTTAGAAGCAGTCTCCTTGAATTTACTTAGTTGGCATTGCATTGTGCTCATATCCTCAGGAAATGAAGAAACCAGGCCTTTGAACTGTGCAATTATTTCTTTTCTTCCTAAGAAAGAAAGCGAGACAATCAAGTATTAATCACACACCTGCAGGGACAAAAGGTGCAATAATTACAAGATCTGGGAAACATCTTCTATTAATTACCAGGCTCTCTTGATGCCTTTTCAAGCTTAACCTCAATCAACCTTTTATCCTCAATCTGTTTCTCTAACTGCATTCCCAAATCAGTAATTCTAGAATCTGAAACTGAAGAAGATCTTCGAACAACATCAAATAAGTCACTTTTCATACTCAATTCCCTTTCCCCCCAAACAAGGTTGTCCTTTTCAACCTACAAAATTAAAATTTATGGTTAACAACTGAATCAAATTGACACAAGAAAAATGAGAGAATAAAGGCAAAAACAAAACTACCGACCAGTTACAACCTGTAGTTTCTCAAAGGAGGCCTGATACTGGAGCACATCTGATTTTGACTTCTCAACTTGATCTCTAACTAAAAGGAATTCTTGAGAGGAAGATATAGACTTCAGGTTCTTCAATGAATTCTGCAAACAAAAATCCCTATCTAGTCACATTACCAACCAACTAATGCTACAGTTGAGGCTTTTAGAAACACAAAGCTAAGCAAAAACACTAATAGCTCTGAAAGCCAACCTGCAAATCCGACAACTGCTGCAATATTTTTACCCTCTCATCATAAAGACTTTTTATTTCCAATAGTCTAGAAGAAGCTTGATCCTGGAAATTTAAATCGATTAGTATGACAATATCTCCCAGATAAAGAAATTCTCAAGCATGAAACCAAAACAAACAATAGCTGACAACTTACTAGAACTTTTTTAAGAGAAGACTCCATCTCTTCCAGATCTTTTTGTTTATGTCTGACCTTATCAGTAGCAGCAAGCGTACTTCCCAAGTTTAGGGCAGGGAAAAATGCCCCTTTTGTAGCATCCCTCTCAGCTTTAAGACTGGCCAGCTCACTTTTACCTTTTTCCAGTTTGAAAGTTGCACTCTCTAATTCCACTTTGATAAGCCACAAAATCAATCAAACTGATGACTCTTTTTAAAGTAGAAGTCAATATTATATAAATAACTATTTCTAGCAACAATAATTACACTTTCATAAGTTCTCAAGCACCTGAGGGATTAATAAGAAATGTATTGTATGCTTAACTAGCAAAACTTCAATATAAAAGAACACAGAAAAACCCAGTAATCATGTGAAAAGCAGGTAATTCCTACCACCCACCAAATCTAATGCATTATCATTAATACTGTCAATGGAAGGTAATAGTGTAAGAGAATATTCAGACATACACAGACAGATAGAAAAATGCCATAATCAAAGGAAGTACATAAACACACAGACACATAATGAAAGTGTGTTGTATGCATATAGATAAAGTACAGATAGGAGTATCGGCATCAGAAATTAATCTTTTTTAAAACTCAACAGAAATTTTACCTTTTACATTCCTAAGCTCAGCATTACTTTTTGCAACACTGTCTTGACACTTCAGGAGTTCAATCGCCAGTGATTTTATCTTCAAATGAAGATCACTCATAGACAATCTCAAGTTCTTCACTTCTGTCTCCAATTCACTAGATGCTTTTAGCTTGCATTCACCTAGTGACCATAACAGTAAAAAGGGAAAACTTGGAGTGAATTCTAAAGGAAAAACAGAAGAGCAGAAATATCACAAGTGACCATGTCAAAGTAAGCTCTTACGATCTCCTGGAAGCTGTTTTAAAACTGCTGCATGTAGCCCATTCTTTAGAAGCCAAAGACCATTGACAGCAGCTATAACATTACTTAGAATGTTCTTAACCTCCACACAGGTTGTTTCTCCATCTTCTTCCATCTCATCAACGAAATCAGTAGAAGATGAACAATCAGTTGCACCTGTTTCCATGAGTCGACTAAGAAAATCATCCTCTACAGGAGATGGCACCCCATCTGACAAGCAATTTGAAACAACCCTATCAGGAAACACATTACTTCAATAATATGGACCCAAAAGTTCACAATCAGTATTAAAGAACCAGTAATTCTCTACAAGCCATTCAAGGATAGATCACCAAATGCTTAGTTTTAAAAAATTCCATGCCACAATTAATAACAGAAAGTGCCAGAAACAAATTCATCTAAATCTAGCAGGAGAGGGAAATATTTTTCTTACCGATCCAAAAACGATTAGCAGTCAATGCAAGTTGACAAATGCATGCAGGAACACATCCAAAGTATTGGCAAGAGACTGAAATTTAAACCGACTAGCGAGGTATGTTTGTGATTTTGGATATGTAAACGAGGATCAAATGATTGCAGATAAGATTCACCATTTGGATACGTATATGAGGATGGAATTATTACACGTCTAGAGAAATATGTGATAGCTTAGAAATTTATAGGAAGTAACAGAACTAATAAAGAAGGAAAGAATAAAATCAGCAACATGCAATAACAAGGCGAATTCTCACCCCTTATAGTTGGAACAAACTTGAAAAATTCATTCGATTCTCTTGTCTGACTTGCTCGTGATTCCAAGCTAGTAACCAACTACCACATCAACAATAAGCCAAATCTCAATAGGTGATTACATTACAGATTTCTATAATGTAAAGAAATAAAAGCCTCCATCACACCAACAATTTACTTGAATTTCCAAAAAGCATATAAGAATGCGACACGAGGCAAACAAAGGGCAAACAAATAGGGCATTACCCCTTCCCAAGACTTATTAACAGCTTTTATTTTGGAATCAAACGGCTGCTGTTTCTTTTTCAGTTGATGGAACTTCTTCTCTAATGCACAATACTCGATCTTCTGGGCTTCTAACTTCTGTGCGATCTTTTGATTTTGGTATCGAAGGACAGTAGCACCGAGCTAAGCAATCGGAAAAATAAAACAGGAGTTAAAACAAACCACTGCATATTTGACCAAACATTTTAGCAACCTACAAACTGAACCAATTCCACCCTCCCCACCAAAAAAAAAAAAGCCAATTCTGGACTTTCTCAAAAATAACTGACGTAACCAAATAAACCAAAGAGCATATCGATTCTACAACTACAATAACCTGTCAGAATCAACGACATGAATCTCCAAGCACATAAATTGTTGAGATGAAACAGGGATTACAAACTAAACACAGTTAATTATCAAAAAAGTATTAAAAGTGAAAATAGTGCAAACCTTTTTGTCCTCAGAAGCTTGAGAGAATGGGTTCTTCTTAGCCATAGGAGGAGTGGCCGAAATGGAAGTGAATTGCCTGCGTTTACGCTCCGCTTCACTCCCCATTAAAACCCTGACTGACACCCAACTCTTCTCTGATCTCAGATTTTCCCAAAAACCAAACGAATTACCACTACGTCAAATAAGATAGACCTCTAATTAACCCTAACCTAATTCGCAAACATCGACGCCTACCCAAAACAATACACAAGTTCTTATACAGAACAGCAAGTGCCCAGAAATTGTAGTTGAGGATCTCTCCTTCGGTCTATCACCGAGAAGGTAACACAGAGAGAGAATCTGCAACTTCTCTTCTCTTTCATTTTTTTCATTTTTACTGGAATAATAATGGGATCTTTTTTTAATTGATATAGGTAGGAGGGCAATTCCGGTATTGGAGAAGATCGAGTTCGTTACGTGGTCACTCGTTCCAGCGAGTTGACGCGGTGTGATAGAGTTACGGCTTAATGGCACGTGAAAGTCACAGTAGGCGAATGGTGAAATATGATTGGAGCAAAGTGAGGGCAAAAGCTTATTTAATCTAGTGACTTAATTTAATTTATTATAATTAATTCAACTCGGACAAAATTATCAAACTCAAATCTGAATCCAATCAAAACTTAATACCCAAATGCAAGTTAGAGGATAACTATAAATATTAAACATTGCTTAACTATATGAATATTAAGAATGACAAATTCAGCCCAGTCCAAAAGTGCAAAACAAAATAGGTCGACCAAACCGGTCATTTTGACTCAAATTTGACAGATTGTATCACTTGAACTTGACCGAACTTCGAATCAGACTTATATCGGAAAGAAAAGGTCGAACCGGACCTGTTATCATCTCTGCTGAATATGCATAGTTAAATTATTGCACAAATAACAACATCTAATTAGATCAAACAAGGGTATACAAGTTATGTACCATTTTGACTATGGATATGAATGTATCTGACACAGGTAGATGGAGGAATTAATAACCAAACCATATAAAATATACAGTTTACTAGAGTCTATACATCTTCTACATCTACATTTATAAGTACAGCCCTGCAAGCATCAGGTAGCCAATTTGTTCAGTAAGAATCCAACAAAAATGGTATATAAAGGCCAAAAAAAAAAAAGAATCTTAATCAGACTCACTCATCTTTCAATGCAAGTTCATGTCTTTTTTTCTGACCAACTTCAAAAAGTAATGTCAACAAAGCCTCGCATACTTGAGAAGCGTCTGCCTCAGAAGGGTCATCACTCAGTGATGAGTAAACCATCCAAGCATGGTCTAATTTGCGCTTTGGTCGTACCACAATAGAACCGGGGACTTCTGCATCACGACATGTTACGAGTCCATCACTTTTCTCACCATACCTGACTTGCAGTAGCTGGGCACATGCAGCCATTGCAGCTCCAAGGGGCATTACCACAGGCACTATCGTCGGTTGACCTGCTGAGAGAGGTGCTACTAACGGTAACTCTGCATGAGCAACACGGGACAATGTGGCTAGTACGGTGGGAGTGATTCCAGCTTCTGTGTGGAATGATACAATCGGAAGTTCTTTTGGCAAGCAATGCTTCTTCAAGAATTCCTTTCTTCTCTCGTAAGTTAAGTCTTCTAAAGCTTGAATATCACCCTTCATCAGAAAATTCGCACATTACTCCAAGTGAACTTCAAACTGAAGTAGGACAATGAAATGACTACAAGGGCAAACATCCAAGTCTTACCTTAATGACTTTGGAGATTATAATTTCCATAAGCTTTCGTACATTCACATAATCACCAAGTTGGCCTTCACGTAAGATATCAGAAGCTATAGGGCTACCACCATATGGACTTTGTGCTAGTACAAGTCCAGCAACTTTATCTTTCAAATCAGACCAATACAAAGATAAAGCAGCTGCAGCATCTATTCCCCCTTTGCTATGTCCAAGAAGCATAACTTGTTTCTTTGAACCCCAATAAATTTCCTCTATGTACTCTTTTAGCTCTCTAGCATTTTTCTCAACTGAAGCCTGATTAGTAACCACAAGATTTTAGCATATAACATGCGACACATGGTTGAATGGCTAGAACATCAAATAAAGTTACCTCGCTGTGAATCTTGGCAATGTGGCATGTCAGGCCCATCTTAGAGAAACTCGTTTTTGTATCAACAAAATAGAGAGGTCCATGATTACTGAAAAGACCTGCCAAATAGAGAAATCAGAGCCACATTTATTGATAAAAAAGATAATATGTGTCACTTCCACGTTCCAACAAAGCAATAAATTTCAGGAAATGAATGCAGCCAAGGAACCCTGCCATCAAGAGTAAGTCAAGAGCAACACATAAATGCATACAAAACTGTCTCCAGCATAGTCGCTGAAAAGAAGACACAGTTCTTGAGATGTAAGATGCTAAACATCACTACCGCAACCATTACCTGGAACCAACAGATAAACCATTGAATTTGGCAAATTGTGTAGACCATGCCTGATGAAAGGAGAGATAGCTGAATCAATCAGTGTATAATGATAGGCCAAGATCAGCAAAGAAGCTCAACGTACCTAATATTATCAATAATTTCCATAAATTTTTCCGTTCCATCTTCAACTGGAGGCATCTCAGGATCACGTTGAAGCCAACCTATGTCATCAACAGACCCACGAACAGTCTTCCTTGCTCGCTCAATAAGCCTGAAACAATCAATATCATCATGATGACTGATATGGAAGATAACAATCTAGTACATGAACAATCAAAAGCAAATAAAAATTCGAGACATCCCAAAACATAATCTACATTAAATACCAACAAGCTACTCTCAGTACATAAATCTTTTCTTCCATTAGCTAGACATTAATAGCAATTAGCTAAATGCATGATTGGAATCCAACACTTCATATTTGTACATTTGGAAGATTCATACTATTCATCTACAAAACATCCTTTATTAGGTATGGAAGAGGATTAATACCCTTGAAAAAGAGAAATGCCACTTTGACCACTATAGTCCGACCGTACCAGTGCCCCACTACTTTGAGATGGGCCTTCTGAAGGGGCTCTAGTTGGTCTATCAGATATAAAAGGCTCAGAAGTAGAAGGTTCAGAAATAACTGAATGGCTTCGATTTGAACCTGGATGATCATCATCCAAACATTCTGCAAGCCCTCTTGAACGAAATGTCATCATCTCCTGCGCATGGCTCAGAGGATACCCAGAATCGCTAGAAGGATAATCTACTGCAGTAATTCCAATTTATCTCAGGATCATAAACTGGACAATAATGAGAAAATCTCTTTCATGAGATTAACTAACACAAACTCTATGAGATATGTACAGATGAGTACACTAACTAATTACCTGTTTAAAGTTTTCTAATTGAACCTTACAAAAATACACAGTTATAATACAAGATTTTGATTTGAAACATACAAATACAGAGTACTCCTTGAAGCAAACAACTTCACTTAGTACAATTGGACAATTTGCATCCACAGATAAAAAAAGCATAAAGAAGTTTGTGCAACGGCTTTTTGCCAATAGCAATTAATCTATCAAATGCAATGATATGGGAACAGAAGAAACTCACCGGAATAATCAGTGAAACATCGAGTTAGCAAAGAAGTAGTTTGAGCAAAATAAGAAGCAGCTTCATTTAGAGCTGGTAACGAAGTAAATAGCTGAGGAATCGGACTATCATTGGGCAAACGATCATTGGGTGCCTGTTAAACCACAGAAACTTCTCAGCATAGAAAAACAACTTTTAAAAACTTGAACTCCCTTTTTGCCTCAGAGAATCAACTGCTTGTATCATTCTCTTGATAATTTACGAGCACTATCCAATACAGTTGAGATACCAAGCCCAAATTAATAAATCCAAACCGCATCAGACATAAATTTCATGAAAGGATATTATTTTGGCATGTAAATCGCATTCAAAAGTATAATTACACGAACAAACACTAACCACCAACGGCTCGGTCTCCTGATTTCTTCTAGGACTTCCCGCTTCTCCCATTGGACCTTTTTCCTGTCAAACAATTAATAAATTACCCGCTAAAATCACCCTCTGCATCGAGATACTTCAAAAGAACAATGATAGGCTCAAACCTAAATACAAACACTAAAAAATGAAAATCCTAATCGAAACAGTTGAGATTTACGCCTATATAGTCAAGAAAAAAAATTCAAAACATGCAATGAAAAGGCTATGAATAGATGTCCAATCTCTCACCCGGAAGGAAACCGAATATGAATCAAATGTGCGTAGAAAATTAGACTTTTGAGGAAAGAATCGAAAAGCTTAGAGGCAAAGAATGAGCAAAGAACAAATCGACCGAGAGATTGCTTGGGAGGAATAAGAAGAAGAAAGAGCAAACGCTTCGTCCAATACTACGTCGTTTATTCAACTTCGTTGGCAGTTTTGCCATTATGATTCCTGTTCCTGGGTTTTAGAAGTTGTCACGTCATCTACGAAGAACGACGTAGTATTATTAAATAAATTCAAATATTATAAATATGTATAAAATATAGTTAATATTGATTGAATTTTAAATTGAATTTAAATTTTAAGAAATTTTAAATAAGTATAATTTGAACTAATCTAAAAATTAAGATAATATCGTTTTTTTCAATGAATGAAAAAATTTATAACTAAAATAATTTCACTTTATTTAAAATTTGGTCAAATATTTTAATTATCCAAAGTCAATTAAATTTCAAGTTAAAATTTGAAATTTATTCATACTTAAATTAATTTAAAAATTAACAATAATATTTTGCGTGCCATTTTTTTTCCTGTACCAATACTTTCCTATCACATTTGCATATAAATTTACCGAAAATAGACTCTCTATTATGTAAAGGTAAAACTGCATACTATCAGACCTCTCTAAATTTCACTTCACTGCGATGTTTCGAACTGGATATTATGACGATGACGACAAAAGTGAATTATATTATTATTTCAATTATTTTTTGAAACTTTTAAAATTTTAAAAATAGGAAACTCTTTAAAATTAGTATCTGGTAGCCTTCACATATTTGTAAGTTTGAAACACAAACTTCTTTCATTATTCGTATTAATATTTGGTTCTCCTTTGCATATAAAAACATTTCATTACCACAATCTGTACCGGTGGGAGGATGTTGCAGAACATTACTTGAAATATCAATTTACAAGCGACGGAGAAGTATGCCTTCGAAAGTGATTCCATGCCCAAAGGCCAACGCAAGTCCCCGCTCTTCTCTTCCCTCCTTCAGCTCGTCTCTCATATATTCCATCACATAGAGCACACAATTGCTGCTGACATTTCCATAGTCCATCAGAGCCCTCGTGATACGCTCTAGCTTCTCGCTGTTCAACTTCAAAGTAGTCTCTAGCCGGTTAAGTATTGCCAGGCCATCGGATGAACCGCCCAGAACAGATCGTTAAATTCGATTAAACTGACCTTTAACATGAGTTTCTTGCAAAATTGTTCGATGTTCTCTTCTATTTTTCGTGGTAGGTCTCTCTCGGCAAGAATTGTTGTACTGCATAATTCGGTTGAAGCATAAATTAGGTTAACCTTATAGATGCAACATGCAAGATTCAAGAATTGGAAGGACAAATATTTGAAAATTGAACAACAATTGAGTCCATTGCTATTTTTTATGATGCGAAGCGATAGAGATGTAGAGGATTAACTATTGCTATGCTATTCCAAACCTTGATTAGAACAATAAAAAACTTTACAGTTCTCAATGAGACGGCTGTATTTTAAGGTTAGCTAACAGTAGGACCTCCAATGTAATGCAAGATATGGGTTAAACCTACCCATTACAGCAAGCTTATGAATACAGGTTCAATGACACGTATGAGAGAAATACCATTAACATCTAATTAATCAGAATGTATACAAAAATTATATTTATTGTTTATTATGTTCGTGAGCATGCAATAAAGCTAGGAACTGGTATAACAAGTTGAAGTTTATAAAAGTTGTGCTGGAAGAGGATTATCTGATCTGACAGGTGATTAAATCTCTTCCATATAAGTTTGATGCTCTCAGGATTACTTATTATGCTCAAAAAAAATGAATGGAGCATTGATGAATTGATTTTTATTTTTATTTTTTGTAACAATAAACAAAATTTTTGTAAAGACTCCGATTAATTAGATGTCAATGATAATTTTTTCATACGTATTATTGGACTTATGTTTATGGGCTTGCTATGATGAGTATGTTTAACCCATATTTTACAATGCATTGGAGACTCTACTGCTAACCAACCTTCAAATACAATCGCTCCATTGACAACTATAAGGTTTTTATTTTTCATTCATACAAGCAAGACTCGCTTCCAATGCCATCTGAACTACTGCTGGATTCGCTATTTCAAGCCTTTGTTTGATTGTCGGAGAGCCCTAAGCCACGAGTTCCGGGTAGTTTTTCAAGATCTTGGACATGACTGTGTACCTTGTCTGCACGGTAGTGGTTTTACCTAGCAAAAATATAGAATTAAAAAAACTTGTCTTAAACCTGTTTCAGGATTGGATCTCATGCCTGGCTTCAAAACAATCCAAGTACGTGATAATAGAAGTATTTCTGGCTTACATGGTCGTTCCAGTTTCTCCTTCATAGCTGCATATTCACATTTGATGTCCTGACAGTACCCCTCTACAAAGGCGTTCCTGGAGTATGAGTTGTTTAGGAAAAGCCTTGCCCAGTGCAAGAATCGTGGCCTTCCGTGGACTGGGAGTGCGCCCATTCATGAGAGGATAGTGATTTGGAGCATTGTCGTGGTTAGTTCTCGACATCTTCAGACAACTTTAGTAAGAAAACACCTTGGTGAGTAGAAAACTTTTGGAATAACATTACAGTGTACTTGGTGAAAGGTTGGTGCTCATGAAGACTAGGATGAGGAAATTAAAAACGCCAAGTTTAAAATGGGTTTGGTGGTTATTTGGAATCTGGTGGCTAAGAGGCATCAAGGCCTTCATTAAGGATGATGACCATATTTATCTTACATTTCTGATCTCATCGTCTTTCCCCGTCCTCTAGGTAGACACATACGTTCTTAACCAACTTCAAACTTACCTCTCGCTTTCAGTTATGAGAGTCTTGTGTTAAGACGAGTTGGAAAAGATTCAGAACTGTAATAGTGTTATAGTTTTAACATCAGTTTTCAGCTTTTCTTCAGTCTCATCGACATCACCAAGTTTCTTGGTTGCTTGGGGGATCTTGGATTCCTACAAAGACAAACATCTCTCCGTTTCACTTTTGTCAGTGAAAATAGTGAACGAATTACATTTTATCAAGCCTATTTTTCGCTACAAAAGCTTGCCCTAACCATTTCTCGTAGAGTAAATTCTCAACTGAACATACGGAGTTAGAAGTTCCACATCAGATGTGCTGAGATCCTGGAAAGTTAGCTTGTTTCTATTATCAATAGATACAAATCAGCCTCTAGCCTTGCGCTGAGCGTCGGTAGTAATACCTGCAATGAAAAGAAGAGGATTAAAAACATGTAGATAGCAAACGATCCCCAAAAAACAATTTGAATTTTCAATGGAGATGGAGGACGCACACATAGATCTCTATCCCATAAGCAGCAGCATACTTTCGCAAAAGTCGCTCTACCGTATACCACTGTGCACGATCTGATCCGTCTTGATACCCAATGCGAGGCATGTGGATTGAAGCTTTTATAGCACACCAGAAAATGAAGAAGTGACATGAATGAATATGTAGAAGAAACAAGTAGGAGATAGGAATGTAAATTTCAAAGTTCAAATATACTGACTGATGGAAGTTTGCCATGCACAGGATATATTTCTCACAAAAGTAAGCAAGACTCTAACCCATAGCAAAAAAGAAACATGACAATTTCACCTATATCACTATGCTATTTAGTGGTTCATTCTATTTCTGTCTTTAATTCAGTAGCTCTAATGATTCTAAATGTGATTGTCTAAGAATATGAATCATTTAGCATATCAAACTCAAGGTGTTGACTGATGAAAATCCAATTGGAGGAATAAGAACAAGTAACAACACGAAACAAGTGCAATTCTAGTTGCCATCATTATGGTATAATAGCTTTACACTATGTTGAACCAGAAAAGGAAAAAAAAAAAAGCATGCTGCAACTTGTACCAGTATTTTGAGCTGCTACGGACGATGCCTTGGAGAGGCATTGTTCCAGATCAGGAATTGAGATATCACTACGAGGAACTTTGCGCCTAGGATTATACGTCTGTACTACACCCAAAGCTACCCACTGAGGACAATTACCTTGCATTCCCTGTCTATTTTCCTCTGTATTGCAGAGGCACAGAATGACCACAAAGAAACAAATAATAAAACCATCTGGTAGCAAGAGGTAGATAATATGGAAATTACAGCACATACAACACTTGGCAGAATACTATCTAAACATATGTCACTATAAGAGGATAATTCCCCACTCTTCATATTCCTGGAAACACTGAACAAAGGTATGGTCTACCAAATTGCCAAAAATAATTAAGTAGGTGCTTTTAGGATTACATGCATTACAATTTCGTTGAAGTCATAACTTGCACGAAAACTAATGGCCACAGCTTACCACTAATTTTTATAAGATGAAGATCACCAAGATGAAGGTCCCCAACTTCAGAAGCTTGCTCATATGCATCAGGAACAGTGGAAGACAGCTTGGCCAAGGCATCAAACATTCCTCCACGGCCCCAATTTCCAGAGTTATCAACACAACTGCCAGGGTAACATATAAAGCTACAAGTCAAGTCCAATGGCAAGATTAGATAATTTCAAATAGCTATTCAAAACTGATTGATTTGTACTTCAGACCCTCGCATGTGGTTCACACGGTAGACAAGCCTACTTGGTTAATGGTTCATATAGGAGTATTTTACACATGCAAAAGGGAAAGTAGATTCATAACAAAGCAGGTCGAACAAAAAGGAAGAAACCATTCTGCACATGCTACCAGATTACTAAGCAAAAAGAACAAGAATTGAACTTGTTTTGCATTCAAAGCGTATGAATCACCTGAATATAATAGAGGGCTCTGAAGGACAGACTTTTTCGGGATGTGTACAGTCTCCAACCATGAAATGAACAGAACCTGAATCTGACAAAACATCAGCATCTAAAGGTCCAGTAGGCTCTTTGACAGACAGTGAACGGTATCCTAGGGCTTCCCACCTAGATAACTTTTTCTCCTCTGCTTTCTTCCTTGCAGCCTCATGCTTAAGATGTTTGTCTTCGGTCAACTTCCTTCTATTCCCCAAATCCAACACAGAGTTGCTAGTTGATTCTGAAGCTGCTTTAAATTTTTCAATCCAGGACAGGTAGGACGCTTCATCCATGTCAGGATCATCAGAAGGTGCAGTATAAATTCCAATATCTGATCCATTCCTATTATCCATTGGATTGAGCTCAAACTTTCTTTCATCCATAGCCATCCCCTGCCCACAACGAATTGCAATTACTTTCTCCACAATATCATTCAATTCAGACACCTTCAATTCATCTGCTTTGTCAGTGTTGATTTCTGCAGGATCAAACAAATGGAGCCCGACTATGATAGATCGTAAATCACCCACTGCAACTCCTGTTTCCTTAGCCTCCTGCTCGACATAATCATCTCCTATGACATTTTGGCTGAGCTGCAACTTCCTCTCAGCCCTCCTCATAATTACCTACACCACACACCACAACTTCTAGTGGTAAAATATAAATACCCCAGCGTTTTATATATATACTGGCATGAAAATACAAAATTGTAAATTTTAACCTCCTCTACTGTACGCATTGTGACTAAGTTTACAGATAACACGTGATTCATTTGACCAATCCGGTGTGCACGTTGCAAAGCCTGCGTATCAACCTGGGGATTCCAATCTTGCTCATAAAATATAACCTGACAAATGTCTATATCAGAAATGATAGGCCAATAAATGCAATAGTTCAAAGCAGCTTTTTGGGGTAATCTCAAATCACTAGCATGTTATCATCTTAAAATAACAAAACTGAAAACAGTTTAAGTGCACACCATAGTATCCAATTATGTTAAACTAACATAAGCAAATAAAATCAATTGAAGGCATTTGAATTGGACATTAAGCAACATGTACGCTGAAGAGGAAATGTGCGATATTAAGCATAGAACACCAGTATCCCGAATCTTAGACGTCATAAGGATGAAAGTTGAATCAATATGTTTTGCAAAATTGTAGCAAGAATGGCTTCAAGAAAAACTAAAGGAAGAGCAGAATTTTAAGTAAAACCAAAGCTATACTTGGAAAGTCTTTGAATAAAACTCACAGTGTCCGCAGCAACAAGATTCAAGCCAACTCCTCCAGCTCTTGTAGAGATCAGAAAGACAAAAGCATTTTCCTGCAGATTCGAGCTCCCTAATTGTGCACTAAAACTCCTAATTGCAGCAAACCGCTCCTCAGCCCGAACTGAACCATCAAGTCGCTCGTAGGAATAGTTACGCAATTCCATAAAATCCTGTATTCGAATAAGATAAAGGTTACTTAGAATTCCATGTAATCCTGCATATTTAAATGACCTCAGTGGGAAATCAAAAGATAATACCTGCAAAATGTCAAGTGTGTGAGTCATCTGAGCAAAGAGGAGAACACGATGTCCAGAATCATGTAGTTTCTGAAGTAGCTTGTCTAGAATTAATAATTTACCACTAGCCTGACATGGATAACAGATAAGAGTGATTGGTTTGGAGTTCAAAGTGAAGATAGATGGAAGCAGAACCCAAGACACAGAAACAGAGGTTGCTGATCTTTTATTTTCTCTTCTTTTGCTCTAAGGGTAGTGCAAGACCAAAGATAAGAGTGATTGGTTTGAAGTTCAAAGTGAAGATAGATGGAAGCAGAACCCAAGACACAGAAATATAGGTTGCTGATCTTTTATTTTCTCTTCTTTTGCTCTAAGGGTAGTGCGAGACCAAAATTAGTAAGCAAATTTGTAATAATGCTCCTACATTTCTATCTTCTGGCAACAAAAAAATTAGTTGCTAACTACAGAAGAATTCCCAAATAACATAAACTCAGATGACAAGACTACCTGTACTAGGTGCTCCCCCTCTTCATATGGCTCAGGCTCAATGCCAGGAAAGAGGTAAGGGTGGCTACATGCTTTTCGTAGCTGTATTACCTAGAACAAGAGGCAAAAATAGCAGCAAACTCAAAGATAGTGAAACCAGAAAGAATGCAAGGACTGGCATTGAACTCCCCAGGTTAAATTTTAGGAAGTTAGCATTTAGCATACAATGTTCTGTAGAGATTGATGATTAGAACCAGGAGAAGACAAGGCAAGAAGTCTTGGAAGTTCTTTCCTCAGTATAGACAAATACACTTTCTTTTGCAGGTTGACCATAGGAGCCATCCTATCAAAAAGAAGGCAGACAGAAAGTTTCAACTTGAAGCCAAGAAATACTAATTTAGTCTATAAGATAATTAGCCTGATCTATAAAGCATAAAATAACTTACACAGTAATCTCAGTAAGTGGTGGCAATATCAGGTTTCCACACTCTATTAGTTTTGACTTTGTCCTTCGAAGCATGAAGGCTTTCAAGATATATTTTAAAGTCTTAAATTGATCTTTGACCCCAATAGCATCAAGACCTATAAAGCAACAGTTGTCCCATTCTCGCATGTTAGTATCTCAACTTCACAGCATTCAGGCAAAGCCATAAAGTAAAGGAGAAGCTTTAGTTTAGTTTGTCCAAATCCTTCAAAGAGAAAGTCTGAACCATAGAAGTCTTCTATGTAGGGAATGGTGGAATGGGATTGATCACTCTAAGTTCAAATCATTTGAGTCTTTTAAAGCATTTCGTGAGTATCAAAACTAAAGTGATGGTGTTGCAGGTCTGTCAGCACAAGAAATGTATCGGGTGTTGTACTCACCAGCATAAATCACCAAAGTCAAATTCTACACTAGGACTTCTTACAATATATCTGATTTAGATTCATAATGGTTCCATAGTTTCATCTATTTTGGATAGAAAATCTTTTAAAACTCAGGAAAAATAAGTACTAGTTGGGAAATATCCAGCTGGATATCTCCTAGATATTATTGACTCCTAAAAGTTAGCAAATCAGGTCAGTTAGGATATTATGTACAGATATTAGGATACTATGTACAGATATTAGTTTCCTAGAATAACCCTCTTTATTTCTATATATACTTGTACCTATGTATTGACCTAAGAAGATATTAGAATAATATACATCTGTTCAGAATTTCTGCAGTACTGCCATTCTAGATCTAGGTATTCATTACATTCTGGAAACCATTTGATCTTTGAAAAAGAGCACAAGGAAAAAGGACAAAACCTACAGAAACTCGATAAAGAATTATGCCATTGTTCCAGTAAAAGCCAACTGCAAACTATTTACTCATGCTCGAAAGGGTACAACCTGATGAAGGATCTCCAACTTCCTTAAATGTAGAAAGAAACTGCTCCAGTGTCCCAAAAACGTCAGGCATACAAAAATGCATCAAAGCCCAGAGTTCTGTTAGATTATTTTGTATAGGTGTGCCAGTCATTAATAGTCGTCTAGGAATGAGAAAGCGATTTTTGAGGACATTGTACAGAACCTGTGCAACAACTGATGCCAATGAGAGGAAGAAGAAAGATAACATCCCCAGCAAAGATATGCTTTTCGTCTGCTGAGATATGATTTTCTTACACCCAACAACACAAATCACACTTCAAAATCCACAGGTAATAATATGTTGACTGTGTATGTTTTACAAGACAAAAAAAATAGTGACAGTTAGTAGACCTTTCACCAAAGGTTGCACAAATAGTTCTTAAATTATCCACCCAATATGTCAAAACCAGGTGCACCTGATGGTTAATTAAGTAACTAAGACGAATTGGTAAACAATTCAATCCAAACATTCCCACAACTCAAAACTGCATAATTCTGTGAGATGTTATGCTTAGCACAAACTTCAGCATTAAAAGAATTAAAAGAATCCTGCAGGGATCAGAATATTTCTACAGCATAGAAAATATACACTGGAAGGATTTTTGAGCCGCTGTGCCTCATCGATTATCGCGTAATGCCATGGAATTTGAGAGAGAAAATCTTGATCCAACAATGCTATGTCATAAGTTGTCAATAGCACATCAAAAGGCACTAATACCTGTAAAAATTAAACATTTTAACCTAGAATGACAAAAAGGTTCAACAAATCTGAATTACATGTAGGTCCCAATATTCCAACATTTCGTTTCTCAAAGACTTACATCAGCTTGTGATGACAATGATGATGGAGATTTCTCTTGTACATCTTCATGTATTCTTTTGCGTAAATTGCGTCGATGTTCTTTGTCACCAACATACCTAAGAACATTTAGTTTTGGAGTGAATTTGTCCATCTCTGACATCCAACCATCCGTCACACTTAGAGGGCACAGTACCACTATATTAAATTAAAAAAGAAAGTATGATTGAATTCAAGTTAGAACCAGAACTTAAAACAAACACAAGGTTTCATCAACTTACAAATTGGTCCTTGTACCATCTTATCAACTTTCAAGTAACTTATGAAAGAGATGGCTTGCAGAGTTTTCCCCAACCCCATCTGCCAATGGCCAAGCAGAATCAAAAGGTGATCAATATAATCACAGAGCTACTACAATCAGCTTCTTGTCCTACCAGATTGATAAGGTTCTACGTTATCATAAAATATGCAACAGAACATATATAAGCGGGAAAGATCGGTATGAAACCACCATTTGGTTCCTCTCTACTAAACTGTCACAAAGGATCTCAATTTTAAGATATTTAGAAGGTTTTTATTATTTAAAAATCAGAGTATCAACTTGAGCAAATAGAAACCCTCGAAAGAAACCACTGCATTTACAAGAACTTCAAGAATCCCGAGCAACAGTTACAACGATTTCTCTGAAGCAGAGATCGTACCTCATCTCCTGCGATCAAAATGCAAAAAGGGTTACATAAACTCACATTTGGGTTAAGTTCAACGACCAAAAAAAAACATAGTGATAACAACTACAAATACAAAAAAACAAGTTTGAAAAACGCGAAACAGCCACTAAAATGCGAAAATCGACCACGTAACAGACAACAAAACCCTAAATCTTCTCATTTCCCACTAAAGAACAGACTAAATAGCATGTCCTTCAACAGAAACGACATCAATTTAAGGGTTTAGGGTTTTAATCCCCAGATTATATACCTCGTCGTCCGAGGCCATGCAGCGGTCATTAAAACCGTAAACCTTGGACTTCCACACCAAAAAACAACAGACACTAGAGTACACTAAATCCATCTGAAAATTATGTAAAACGACATGTCCTTGAACCAAGAAACCGACCACTTAATTATCATTGAAACTGAAATTCAAGAACAAGAACAGACTGTACCGAGAACAACATTGACTCCAATAAGGTATCTGCGGATAAGCCATGAGAGGCCTTCCAACTGATGAGGTTTGAGAGTCGCCGTAACTCCGATATCTTCCGGATTCACGGCGAGCTCGCCAACCTGATCGTCGGAATTCAGGATGATAACCGCCGCCGCCTTCAGTCTCCGCTCATAATTCATCTTTCCGTTCGGAGGTTACCAAAGTTCGTTACTGTTAGAACAGTAGCTTGGAGGGAACGCGCGGGACCGAAGTAAGCTAGGTGTCATATTGACGACTATATCCCTCAATGTGCACATAATTTGGGGGTACTACAGGGATCTAAGGGTGTGTTTGGGAGTTTAGGATAGAATGAAATGAAATGACAATTGATGGAACGGAATGGAATGAAGTGGAATGGAATGGGTCACTCTATTGTTTGGAAGTTTAAATAAAATAAGAGAAGGTTTGGAAAGCATGCCATATCATTCCATCCCTGACCTCCCAATTTGAAAGGTCACAAAATATTAGATTTTGGATGGCAAAGGATGGCTTTCAAAGCCATCAATTGCCATTTCATCATGTTTCAAAATTGACTCCCAAACAATGGTCTGAATCATTTGGGTCATTCCATTCCCTTCCATCCCTCCACCCACATCCAAACATACCCTAAGGACGGTATAAGCTATTAAGGCCAACTTTTATTATATGGTTTCAGATTAATTAGTATGTATTCATCAGGATGTGGAGTTGCAGGGGAAATCAAATCTAACGCAGCACTCTCAAGTAAGACAGTTGGATTAGGATTTGATTTTTGGAGTAGCCTGTTGATTTTTATGGCATTGATGAAATAAAAGTATGTTTGAATCCGACTTCGCCTGCCTGGAGGACGATAACAGAGCAGTTATAGCCTTCGCCGAATAGATAGAGCAAGCAAAGATAGCAAAAAACTGTGTGTTTTCAACACAGGGAATACCCAAAGGTAGGTTAGTAGGAGGGACAAAACTTCTCGAACACTGGGTTAAATTAAACACAAATGGAGCAGTGCACCATGGTACAAACATTGCTATAGTTGGGGGGTTAATTTGAGACTGGCAAGGCCAGTGGTGCGGTGGATTCATTTACCACATTGGAAGAGGTTCACCACTCACTACCAAACTCTAGGGAATACATTTGAGACTCACCCTAACTTGGACCCTGGGTTACCGACGAGCCATAGTCGAAGTAAACTCCCTAAAGATTATAAACATCTTGTCCTCTTCTCATCCAGTTTTATCTGATGACAACCTTTTGGTGACAAGTACCCAAAGGCTAATCCAACGTGATTGGGAGGTAACACTTCTACATATCTATCGTGAAAAGAACCAGTATGTAGATAGTCTGGCGTCGATTGCAACCCTAACCAATTTCGGCCTTTTTACTATTTGGGAGCCGCCGATGACCGTAATGAAGTTCTTCCATTGAGACAAATAGGAAACGTTGTACTGTAGAGCGTTGTGTGAGTTTTAACTTGTAATTTTGGTTTTGTTTTCCTTTGTAAAAAAAATGAAGAAATTAGAGATTGCGTAAATTCCCCCAATAACTAAAAACAATTGTGAAACCTATTTAATTATTTCATTATTAATCAAAATTTAATTTCCATTTTTATATATTTTTTATTATAATATTTGACACAAAAATAATATCATTTTGTATTTTTTAATAAAAAATAATTATGAGCCGGGCCAGGCCACCCTACTTGAGGGTCGGACAGATCAACTCATTGACATCCCAAAAAATGATACTGTTTATATTTGACACATTGATCAAATTGAACCATAAAGTCCGTGAATACAAGCCGACTTTTTAACATTCTTAAAAATGATATTGTTTATAGTTGACACATCGATCAACTTGAACCATAAAGTCATAGTGCAAATACAGTTCAAAGTTTAAAAACTACAAAAAGTTTGAATCGGATTTAAAACTTAATCAACTCGGTCAAGCTGGCCTAAGCATAAATGTCATCACCTATCGAGACAATGGGTGGATTGTCTCCCATGATATCAACTTTGTAGTGAAGTAGAAGAATTTCACTTGTGTCAATTTTTAGGTATGACCTATAGGAATGAGTAACAATATATCGAGTTGAGTTCAAGACTTTGTTACGGTTTGATTTAATTGTAAGATATGGAACTTGAATTTCATATTGATTAAATACAAAATTGATATGAGATTTATAAGGATTTTGAGCTCTCTATCCTCATAAGCTAACTTTTGGGGTATGACTTTCTTAAAGTCCTTATCAATTGATATAAGAGCCGGTCTTGGAGTGGTGGCCTGGGAGTGTCAGCCGTGACCAGGGGCGGATCTACAATGGGGGCCACTGCCTCCAACAATTCTCTATTAAAAAATTATTATTTTAAATTTTGCCCCTATTAAAAAAATAAAATTTTACTCCTATTAAAATTTTGTCTAAAATTTTGTCTCCATTAAAAATAAAATTTTGTCCTTAATAAAATTTTGCCTCATTCAAAAAAATTTTTAGATCCGCCCCTGACCGTGACTAACAAGGATTTCAGAGTGGTAACCTGAAAGTGTCAGCCGTAACCAACATGACCGTAATCAATGAGAACATTGGTCCTTATGAAGGGACGAATGTTACGGTTTGATCTAATTGCAAGGTATGAGACTTGAATCCCATATTGATTAAATATAAAATCGATATGAAATTTTAAAAAAATTTGAGCTCTCTACTCTTATAAGCTAACTTTTGGAGTGCGGCTCTCCTAAAGTCCTTACCGGACTTCAAAGTTCCCAACAACTTAAGCACGAAGTTAAAGTAATTTAACCAAACTCGAAGTTACGTTTAATCGGACTCAAATGAGTGAGTTTGAAAATGAACTTATTCGAGTTTCAAATATATTAAATGTTCAATCTCATTCGTTAAGACAATTTGAGCCTTATCGACATGAATCTAACTCAAACTCGATCCAAACTTAGCTGAGCAGGTTTAAACTAATCAATAAAAGTGCACATACAAAATAATTAAAAGTAAGGATATTTCTTCCCGAGTTCAGCGGATTGGAGAGAAGAAGAGCTTATGGTACATGGTTGATAAGTTCACATTCTTTGGAAAGGGATTACAAAATCTTCCGTGGAAGAATTCTAACATGAACTTGCTTACATATCACAGCTTGGCCATGGAGTTCAACACTGGTGACATCTTGCAACTACTACTATCAGGACGATGACAATGGAAAGGAGCAGTGACGATTTAACTTTGTGATTCATCTCGTTCTGGGTTTCTGCTCCTCTGTTTTGCCTCACAGGAGATTCACAGACATCCTCCATAAGCGCCTGGA
Source organism: Erythroxylum plowmanianum (assembly GCA_025531925.1). Taxonomy (NCBI): domain Eukaryota; kingdom Viridiplantae; phylum Streptophyta; class Magnoliopsida; order Malpighiales; family Erythroxylaceae; genus Erythroxylum; species Erythroxylum plowmanianum. Next base: position 1,234,753 of record JANVCQ010000004.1, read on the forward strand.
AGTTCCTGATAAGTTCAGCAACTTTAGCTTTAACAATGCTCATAACCCACTTCAGGATACTCGCAATCATGTCAGTTTCTTCATCACAGCTTTGAATCCTATAATTCTCGCCTACAGAAATCAGAATCAGAACTCTCTCGTCAAGTAAATCTATTCAGCTAGAGAATAGATCTCAGGTTATGGAACAAGAGAGGCAAGTGTTTGTTTTATTTCCAAACCTGTAGTGAGCCTCCGTACCATCTCATTGTTCACAATAGCATTCCACACAGCTTTATCAGATGATAGGGAAACAACCAGTCTCTGTCAGGATTTAACAAATCATCAATCATTGCAAAACCTGACGATAGCGAAAACAAGAGGAGGCACCTGAACAGATGGCTCTCTTAGCAGAGCTCGAAACATATCAGAAACTCTTCCTGATGCATAAAGAACTAACGCCCTGAAATCACAGAACGAAGTGAATCTTCTGCATATGAAATCTGAGAAAGTAAGCACACTCACTCTTGAAGAGCAGCAAAAGCAGTTTCCACTTCGAATCTTGAAGGAGGATGTTCGATAACAGCATCAAAGATAGGTCTTCCTCTTCTAATCTCATCCCCATGTGCGAGTCCTGTTCTTGAACAGGAATCTGTAGCTGCTGTACTGCAAGATTGTCTAATAGGTACTCCACTGTTGTTATTGACAGAAACTGGTAAGTTGGTGCTGCTAGAAGAAGAAGAAGAAGAAGAAGAGGGTAGGAAAGAGGAAGAAGTTTTGTATGGAAACAAATTGAGGTCGACATTAATGGCGGCTCCTCCTCCTGTTCCTCCTCCTCCTGGTGGCATGTTTTGATTCTCTCTCTGTGTTTGCGGTCCCTTTCCACTATGAGCATGGGATTAAATTACAGAGGAAGCGACGTTGAGGATAAGTTGCTTGCAATAATTAACCGTCCACGTCTTAACTCCTAAGTAAGGAATTGAAATTAATGGGCTTTGGGCCTAACTCTGCCTTTAATCTATTGGGCTTGAAAATTGTCTAGTATATCGAAGCTCGTGTCAAAAAAAATAATATTTGAGCTTCTCTTTTAACCAATTTTTTAAAAAACTAGATCGAAAATTAAACAATATGACAAAAATTTAACAGTTTAAAAAGTTTAACTGGCATTAGAATATCATAAAATTAATTAAATATTAAATAAAATTAAGAAATTTAAAATATGACTGAAAGAAATTGTCCTTATTAATAAAAGAATTTTACGTTTAATTAAAAAAAATATTAAAAGAAAATTTATTTATTTATTTTAGTTTATAAGAATTTATTAATTAATAAAAAATGATCAATCAATTTAATAATTTTATTAGTTTTTAACAACAAGAGTTATTAAAGTAAATCAAATCAAAAAGTTTAAAACTGTACTCAAAAAATTAGACAGTTCAAGTTTTTTGAGATTGAACCAATCAAATCGATTGAATTTTTTAATTATTACTTTTAATAGAACTTTTTATGAAAAAAATTTTAATAGGATACAAAAATCAAATATAAATAGATCAATAATTTAAAATTAATATAAATATTTTATTTTTAAAATATAATAACTATCAATTATACATTTTTAATCTTTAATTTTAAATTATTACCAATTATTTTAATATTTCATCATCTATATTTATAATAATAGTAATGAATGGTGCAAATTAAAATTTTACGTTACATTTTGATACAGTACAATTTATTTTATATCCGATCTATATTAAATAAAATTAGGCATAAATTTTGATATATTTTTAATAATTTTATCAATTTAATATAATTAAAATTTAATGGATTAAATTTAAAAATATTTTAAAACCAATGGCTCAATTAATCAAAGTTAATACTAAAATAATCTATTTTTGATATATAATAATTATTAATTAAAATAAAAAATGTAAAGATATTTTAAATTTATAATTATTATCTGTTTCGACCTAAAATTTTACATTATGATGTATGAGATAATTTTTAATTCGTTAATTATATATTTTAAATTATTTACTCAGAAAATATAAAATTTTATATTATAAAATAATTCCAAAAAAATAGGATGGGCTCAGATTGCACTGATTATTAATTAAAAAATGAAACAAAAACTCCATTAATACACTCATTTTCTCTTCCTTTTAAGTTTCTCCTTTCTTTTTCTTTCCTTTTCTGTGCATCCAATCAGCCCCCAAATTCTCACATTTTGAAAAAAGGTGTGGTTTTTGTTCCAGATCGTGACTTTCCTCTCATTTCTCTATATAGATTTTGCATGGTTGCATTAATAAATTGGATTTTATTTCTGATTAATTAAGAAACTTGTTGTAACGGATCAGATGGCTGAGGGTAATGCATCACGGTACGTGAAGTTGACGAAGGATCAAGCACCTCTTGAAGATATCGCTCCTGGAGAACTCAATCAACCCATTGAAGTCCCTCAGGTTAAATATGTGTATCTCTCAAGTGTGTGTAGAATGTGTGCTTGTGCGGTAATGTTAATGCGTGAGGATTCACACTTGTCGTTCCGCTTAGATGAATATGGATCAAGTTTTGCTTTTTCGTAATCTGAAATTTTATACAGTTTGGAGATAGGTGGACGTGATTACTAAATTTGTGTGTTGTCTATGGTTTTGTGATTTGTGTATTTGGGCAGTTAATAGTTCACAGGTGCTTAGAATGTGGACAACCTCTACCAGAGAGTTATGAGCCACCGGCTGACGAAGAATGGACAACTGGTCTTTGTGGGTGTCTTGAAGATTTGGATAGTTGTGAGAATTTTTACCTTTTTAATCAAGTGTTACTTAACATGCAATTCTTTCGTGGAGATCATCCATTAAAAGAACTAGAGCCATCTGACATTGCAGGCTGGACAGGATTGGTGTGCCCTTGTGTGCTGTTTGGCCAGAATGTGGAAGCAATGAGAGATGATATATCATGGACCAATGCCTGTGTTTGTCATGCCCTGTGCGTGGAAGGAGGCATGGCAGTTGCAGTTACAGCTGCAGCCGCAACAGCACTCTTTCATGGTATTGATCCAAAGACTTCTTTCCTCATTTGTGAAGCTCTTTTCTTTTGTTGGTGGATGTGTGGTATCTACACTGGCCTGTTTCGACAATCCCTGCAGAAGAAATACCATCTTAAGGTGAATCTTTTTATTTCCAATCATTTCACATTGTGTATTGTCGGAAGAATGTTTCATCCATTCTTGATTCTCACTTATTAGTCCCACATTTTTAGATTCGATGGTTTTCTGAGTTGATATCTGTATGAGCAAGAGGCCTCTGAAGTAAACTATTCTACCCTCATTTCTGATAGATTGAAATGAGAAAATGTGTTATTCTAATGTATGATGCATTCTTAAATGTCTCCTTGATGGGTCTTGAAGATAAATCTTTTTCACAATGCAACTGTTGCAGGACTCACCATGTGATCCATGCCTGGTACATTGTTGCATGCACTGGTGTGCACTGTGTCAGGAACACAGAGAGATGAAGAACCATCTATCTGATAATGTAGATGTGCAGATAACTGTTGTTAATCCTCCACCAACTCAGCAGATGAAATCTGTTGACAATAGAGCTTCTGCTTCGTCTTCATCATCATCTGCTGGTTTCAAATCTCTGGCACTCTCTACAACTGTTGCCCCACCTGCACAATCTTCTCCAGGAAATGGCAAGCACACTAATCTTGAGATCATGCCCATTTAAGGATTTGTGGCTCTCCAAGCAACGGATATCACACCAAAAATCACTTGATCTACTTAAATCTCTTCTTTTACACATCCCCTTATGGTACAATATATTCATATTGTGCAGTCAGATGAAATAGTGCATTATAAAGCTAGTTCTTACTGCATGCCTGGATTAAACTTCCTGCCCTACCTCAGAGTATATATGAAAAACAAGCTTCAATTTGTATCTGAAATTCAGATTTTGCATGCTCACAAGATAAGGTCGAAAACGACTTCTTTACAAGCTTGAAATTTTCAACTGTGAATGTAATTTCGGGTTTGCAGAATTCTTGCTCCATTTGTTTTACTAGGACTATATTCCAAGCCTTCAAAAAATTCGAACCAAGTCCCTAAATAAATTTAAGAGGCAAACTCTTGTTTCAATTCTTTTCTTTGAAGAGCTTCAGTTCTCCAACTAATCCATGAAGATGAACCATGCTCGACTTTTGTAAGTGTGCAAGAATGTAGTGCTCTTTAATCTCAATCCTCAGACTCAAAATTCCCACAATAAGCAGATGACCTTTTTCACGGATTGTTAGGTAAAAGCTTCTCTTTCCTTTGTGGGAAGGGGTAAATCTGGTTCCTGTGGGCTAAGGCGAGAGAAATATTGTTCCACCATGTCTTCTGTAACTTGCTCCAAGCTCGGAGGATCCCACTGCATATTCAAATGAAACCGTATTGATAAACTTCAAAAATCATGGCAATGCAATTCCTTATGGTTAATGCATCTTTCTGCTTGAACAATATAACAGCAAGTGTCTCTATGTATAATGATAGCAACAATGTTGTTTCTCTTACCTTTGGGGCCAAATCCTTGTCCACCATTCGCGCCCGAACCCCCTGCAAGGAATTGAAAAAGGAAAATGAGTTAAAAGTAACGCTATCCATTTGAAGTTATATTGAATTATAACTCTTTTATACCTCATGAAAATCAGCTGAAATATTTTTGGATACTCCCTGTAGACTCATATGGTACTCCCGGACCAAACACTGATCAAGGGTTTGAAATCTGCCTTCTCTTATCTGAGGTTATTTAAATCAGTTACCACCAGCTCAGATGAAATTCGATCTAGATGACAACTCATGAGTAGAAAAATGACTCACTGATCTTAAGGAAACCTTCAAACTCAGCGGTGATGCTTCGGCAAGCCTTCTGACGGTGGAATTGCACCATGGATCATTTGCTCTTGAAGCCTCACTTTCCTGAAACCCAAATCCCAGAAAACGGGTTTCCAAGTAGTTGTAATTTAGAATAAGTTTTACATGTATCCCTTCTGAACAACAATAAAACTGGTAACATCAATTAGAAGAACCCATTCAAAAGATGTCTTATATATGTTCGCTTTCTTTTTTGAGAAGAAGGAAGGTGATAGACCTGGAGAGTGCTTTAATTTCAAGAAGTGATCCAGCAAATTGTACTCAAATGGAGCTCCAAAGAGGTTTCATTTAAATCTGGTGGGAGGCATATCCCAAAAAAAGAAAACTTTAAAAATATGTTGTGATTCCTTGATTGATCAACCTTACCAAGCTGCAGATGATCTCTTCAACTGTGTCATGGCTGAAACATCTATCGACAGCTTCAATCCTAAACACACGAAACTAATTGTTCAGTCAAGCAAAAGGTACATGGACAAGATATAGGTAAATTTGTGAAATTCTTAGTTTATTCAGATCGGGAGAGCTAAGAAGTCTGCAGTGAAAAGCACACAAGAAACAATTTGGTAACATACCTACGAAGTATACTCATCTTATCCGGATGGACTAGCTCTCCGTACTTTCCAAGAGAAGCTTCAATGTCTGAAGGATCATCAGTAACCAGTTTGTCTAAATGTTCTTCAAGTAAACGAAGCCTCTATGCAATAAAAGAAAGAAAGAACAATCATATAACTGGAACAGATGAATAATATATTGAAGAGACGATTCCACAAGCACTAACCGAACTATGTGTATAGTGTGTGGCTAAACCACAGGCAACCATTTCAGGTCCACTGAGTGTTTCTCCAGTTAGGCCTAAGTATTCACCTGCAATCAATGATATAGAATGTTTGACAGGATTATATCAAGTCAACATTTCTGATCATAACAATCATTTAAATAATTCCATTATTAGGTAAAGCTAAAGTATACCCAAGTGACCAGGCAGATGTGACAGATAGAAAGATGCACCAGCGTCGGGGTGGAATCCAATCAGTGTTTCAGGGGTAGCAATAACCTGCAGAACATTGGATTTTTTCTCAGGCAATAGTAGAAAACTTAAGAGGGCACCATTAAAACCTGTTGACGAAAATGTTCTTAACTGTGATCAATGGTGGTCAGAGCGGATGTAACAAAATATTTAAGCTTTTAATCATGTATCCCAACCATGGGGCTTCTAGAAATGGAGGACTGAAATATTTGGCTTTTAACTTAATATATTAATTATTTTTTGAGTTTTAACACAACGCTGGATGACAGATTGTATCAGAGCTGCACTACATGCTATACTTTGAAACCAGCATTTGATCAACCTTCTAATACCAAATTCACATACCACAACGAAGTTTTATCCTATTAGAGACTTGAATAATAATCAGATATCAACAGACACGTTAAACATTTTATGTACATGGCATGGCAAGGAAGTTTGCTAATTATCTTAATGCAGAAGGAAGAGTGCAAAGTGAATGGTGAAGTTAAAAGGCAAGGCAAATAGAAGTAATCGAAAGTTTTCTGTTAGATACCGTTCTATCAGTTGCAACTCGAAACGTCCCAGGAATGGAGACTCCACCACCACCACCCATAGTAGTGCCATGCAATATAGCCACCTAAGGAAAGCTTGCTACAATATCAGCTTTTTTTGGCCTTCCTACCAGAAACTTACAGGAGACTAATGGAATTCTTGTATAAGGCCGCACTTTAAATGACTAGAAAATGAAGTGATACTAACCCCAAATAGTGAAATACAATTTACACTTATTTACAATGTTCTGAACTTGTACAATCATGTAAACTCAGATCATATACGTTAACTCAATCTCTTAGCAAGTGAAATCAGATATATATCAGTAGTATTACAAAGATGAGGAAAAGCAAATACAGAAGTCACTGAATCATGCAAGCTGGTAGTCATTTAGAAGCTGGAGAATACTTACATGCGGCTTCAGATATGTACCTAGTAGGTATATGAAACTATATAATTTCCGGAAAAACTCCCCACAATCATCAAACTTCCCTGCATAGATTTAACCAAATGTAACAGTTCAGATGAACCAAGATGATCAAAACTTCAGTCTGGAGAAACCAGTTAAAGATGTTACCATTTGGTATCTTGCAGACATGAAAAACTTCTCTCTTACCTTGATTTATCAAGTGATAGAGACCAACTATATCTCCACCAGCACAAAACGCCCTGCCAGTCCCCTTCATAAATTCAAAACAAAACCTAAGTGCACTTCACAAACTCAAATCAAAGTTCATGTGCGTCCACAAATTCAAACTTTAAATATAAACAACGAAGCAAAAGAACTCACCTTCAATGTCACAAAACCAACATCTGGATCGTCCTCCCACAATCTATACAAACTCAACAACCTAGCTCCCTGAAAGAAACAACATCACACTACACTCCGAAGTCATCCAACAGCAACACGATTCTTACGTTATTTTCAATTTTACCTTAAACACATCTTCTACCATCACTTTAAAGCATAAAAAGATTACATCTTTACAGACTTGTTTCATTTTCTGGACAACCATTCTCATTCTAGTCTCAAAGTGGAACTATCAAGTTGAAAAGGTACCATATTGGTATTAAGGGCATTGAGAACGGATTCCCTATTGAGAATGGCGACTCTCGAGTGAGCTTTCCCTTCAACCAGTACCTGCCACCATCAAATCTCAATCAAAAGAACGAAACTTGGATGTGGGTAATCTTAAAAGAAGATTACAAACAACTAACTTGGCTCTTAAGATCATCATCTACGGTGTCATTCCTTGGCAGAGAACAGAGAGCTCTGCTCTGGTTACAGAAGTAGCCAAAATTCTGACTTATCTTCCCCCTCCTGAAAATGGCGGCAGCTGCTGTACTCAAACCTCGCATATTTAGCTTTCTCTCTTAGTTTGTTTAACTCAAAATCGAAACCCAGATTCCATTCCTCTGCTTCTCTAACGAAAGATCTGGAGCTTTTTACGGAACGAATAGTTGGAAATTGAGCAACCCAAATCAGTAGAGCTTTGGAGTGATCTTTCAGAGGGTATTACACCAGGAAAGAAGCCGTGAAAAGGCACAGAAATCTAACAAAGATTAGAATATAAACAGAACAAATGTTTATGTTTTAACTTGCACGATAACGAAGAAGATTTGAGTCTGCTTAAAATTTCCAAATTCAATAGGTAAACGACATGTGGTAGATGGAAGTTTTGCTTTTTAGAGATAAGAGTTAGAAAAAACATGTGTGCTGTGGATTCATCCTTTTAACCCTGGAGTCCAGATCTCCTGTCTAATATTATAGTGTCCTATTCTGTCCAATTAATCTTAGCCATTTATTTATATGAATCCCGCGTAAATTACACGTGAGTCCCGCGTAGATCCTTCAAAATAAATGGCTGAGATTTTATGGGACAAGATAAGACAGAGTAATACTAGACAGAGAATCTTGTCTCTTAACCCTGAGAAAAACATAACATAACATGTCTTGCGCTACTTGATCATAATAGAGTGCTAGGCCAAATCTGTGAGAGATTAAATGTTCGTGTAATTAATCTCAGAGAGCTTGTTTCTGATGATCAATGGCCACCTCTCTCGTTTTCCCTTCTTTTCCTGGCTAACCATTTTTATGCAGAATATGCTTTACTGACACTGGCTCTTCATTGTCTGCATTAGGTTAAACAATGCGTTCATCACCACACTGCAGCCATTAAAGTATACTAAAGAATGTTCTTTTCTTTAGTCTAATTGAACACCATTAAATTTGCATCTTCTTCTGAGGAAAAATGGGTTTCAAGGGGATTGCATTCAGACGAAAATTCAGACTGGTCTCATTTACAGACTGTTTGGAAGAGGATGAATTGGATTCAATCTTGTGTGACTGTGTGATTGAATTCAATTCATCTGTTTGGAACCAACAAAAGAGCATGGATTGAATTATGTAGTGGGTTTAAAACTCACTCTCTTAACAAATTCAATTCACGTCCCAAGTCATGTGAATTGAACCCCAACAATGCCTCTCTTCTACTTTCACGCACAAACCCAATATACCCATTATTCCAACATGAATTGAATACTCACAAATCCTACACCAGACGAGCCACACGCCATACGCTAGACACCTTTTTTTTTCTTCTTTTAAAAATGTTCTAAGCCTTTTTAATTAAAAATTAAGAACTTTTAAACCTTGATAAATTTATAAAAGAGCTTTTTAATTGTTTTCAAAGGTTGATTTTATTAGGATTGTTTTAGAATTAAGTTTAATTTTTTCAAGAGTTTAATTATTAAATTATATAAATTATCAATTCAATCCCAAACTTAAGGCAATTATTTTTCTTAATATGAAATTATTTTTTTAAATATGATTAAGATTAATAATATATTGATTCCTAATTAATTTTAGAAAAGTGGTTTTTAAAATAAGAATTAATTGGTTTCAATTAGATTGAAATTAATTAATTAGAATTTTTAAAATTAAGAAAATTGTTTTTCAATAATTAAATTTATTTATTTCAATAATTAATTCGGTCTAGCTTGATATCATTTGCAATCAATTTTTTCTTTTTATTTTAATAATAAACTTTTTTGATGATATTACTTATAATGAAATTGATGTTTATAAGTTGTATTTTGTAAGTGTGAATATTTATTAGTTAATAACATTATTTTTTAGTCAAGGGTAAATATGTCATATGAAATAATTGAATTTAATTCTAATCTTATTGGATTTATTTCAAATAGTGTAATTGAATTCAATTCTAATATTCCTGAATTTGTTCCAAACAGTGTAAATTGAATTCAATTCAATCTCATTAATATAATTGAATTTAATTCGTTAATGAATTCAATTCGCTGTCTTCCAAACAACCTGTTACTTGCGGGAAAGGGCACTGGTCTATTGCTCAGGATAATTGCTCCGAACTGGATGTTCATCAATTCTTGTTTTTCCTATTAGACCAATTTCAATCTGACTCCTCACATGCTTTTATCTGAAAGTAACATTTGTTGTCAAATGACTGAACTGGTATGCCTATCATATTGATCACTGAATGCTGTGTTCTTGCACTGATAGGTCGATTCAATCAAGAAAATGAAAATGAATGTAAGCAACTGTTCTCAGGTTTCATTCTACAGATGAAACCGGTTCCTGCAGAAATGAACTGTTCCCATCTATAGAGGTTTTGACTTGACCCTCTTAACTTCTGTTACTTAATCATATATTATTGACACTACCAAATATCACCCACAAGCCTCTCTGTGTTGGTTGGTGGTTTTCATCTCTGCTTGGCTACTTCGGACAACATTTGATGGTTGATCAGTCTTATATGTTTTACATGTGCACCAACTTCCTGGAGGTGGACATTTTGGACCATGCTCTGAGGCGTAGAGATTTTGAAGTTTCATTCCTACATTAAAGATCCGAAAAGGTTGGTGTTTCAAATGGGGACCATTTGCTTTTTTTTTCACTCTTTAACACTCCATTAGTGTGGAAGCTTCGTGGGGGCTGCCGTGTAATGATAATACAATACCCTTGTTGTTTCTGATGTTGTCTGTTACTCAAAAGCTTACACATGAGCTTGAACAAGCAACAACGTTCCTGTTTGATCATGTTTTTTCTGAATGAGAATCAATACAAGTTGGAATAGTATAGGGTGGTTCTTCAACCACCCTGATCTGTCAGTCATAACCTTGCTTAACACTTCTAGTTAAGTTGGATTAGTTCCAAATAATGCTTGTTTTGCTGGAAATGTTTGAAATTTAGATCAAGACAGGTCTACTAATGTTACATTTCAGGTTGTCCCTGACAGTTGTATCAGCAAACAGTCACGGAACAATGGTTGGCACTGGCAAGGAAGCCCTGTAATGGGTGATGGAAAGTAGATCTTGTGCAGGCAATTGCAATTCCAGGAAGCCCTGGAATGGGTTTTTAAAGCTAACTTGACTCAGATCTATCTAATTTAAAAGGTCAAATCTTGAAATTGATCGAGAATGATTGTATTTGACATAAAATTTAAAATCGAATATTTTAGATAACTTATTTAAATTATGTATTTTATTAAAAATACTTATTTTTTTTACTTTAATTCTTTTAGCTACTTTGACTAGTTCGCATTAGAGTTAGTAACAGGTTAAATTCGTATAGTCAAAGTCAAAAAAAGCATCCCTCACTTCTTTCTTTCGTTCAAAATCGTGTATAAGACTTTCGTTATGATAAAAGAGAAAATCCGATAAAAGGGTGGGATTAGGGATGACAGTCACTTTTTAATCCGATTAATATCTGTATCATTCGACCTGAAAAAATAAATATAAAGACTAAAAAAGTAGATTTTAAATAGATGCTGAAAAATGGATATATATATGGATTTAGATATGGGTATAGTGATAACCCGAATTAATAGATATCTATACCCTACCTATTTATTATTAACTCTATTTTTCTTTTTTTATATTTATGGTTAAATATAATCAAATATTAATATTTTATAAGAAGAAACAAACTTAAAATGTCCACTTAACTTCTCAGTTCTTAACTTTTTTATCATATTTTATTTTTTTATAAGATAATAATAATGCAAATGATATAGAGATGGAGTATTGAATGCTGTAGAGTTCACGCAAAGACAATTTAAAACTTTGAATATTTCTATCTTTGTTCCAGTTCTTGATTGTGAAAAATGCATGTTATCTTTGCACTATATATTATAATTTTTATTATTCCAATTTTATTATTTTTTAAGATATACAAATCAAAATCTTGACTTATTATTATTAAAGTAATTTTGATTTAAAACGTTGCAAAAATCTGTTCTTTATATTTTTCATTTAGAAATTATATTTTTATGTGCTGTACAATTCGATAGATATCAAAAAATTCGAACAATCTAATAAATTTAGATGAAAGTAATAAATCATAAAAATCGATAAATTTTAGATAAATAATAAATTGAATCATAAAAAATAAATATAAAAATAGGTAAAATAATACCCGAAGTGAAACTTGCTTGCCTATTACAGTCTCCATGGAATTACCTTGGTATAGTATTCATATTGTCGTACAGAACAATCCTAGCCGTTTGCTGTCTCCCAAATATCCAATAGTATGGTAGAAAACAAAACCAATCAGACCGAACCGAACCGAGCCGAGCCGAAGTTTCGAAACCTACTTAGGAGATGAGAAGGTTATCTGACTAGAGGAGTAGACATACCGTACACTAGAGTCAACGTCCGTGTCAGCCTTTCACCAAATGCTCCCCACCAGCGCCCGCTCTGTACTGTACTCACTACCTCTTCGTTTTGGACCATCCGACTCCGTCTCTGCCACTTCAGAATCAACTCACGCTTCTATACGCGCTTAAGCTTATACTCTTCGACCATACTCGCCAGTCGTTATCCACACCTGTACGTAAGGGTATGTAGGTAAGTTTGTATAAATCAATTGCGTCATATTTTGTAGCGTTTGGAAACAATGGTGCGAGTGTCAGAAGGAGAAACGAACTCAATGCGACACCAAATAATACGTGGTACGATGGAGATGCGATTCATCTCCCCAGTTGTCCTTTCATGTTTTACTATTATGCCCCTCACTTCTCATTATTGTTTTTTGCTTTGTATGAAATGTTAAATGAATCTCATTATTTCCACACATGAATGATGAATCCTTCCAATTAAACCACGTTTTTATTTTCTCTTATACTTTTAAATTAATTCATTATTTTGAAACTATATAATAATATTAAAATTTGGAAATTTTAAATTATTATAGTATTATATTTGTATAATTATTTCAATTTGACTCTATTTCAAATACGTTATTAAAAAATATGAAGTTAATTTTTATAAATAATTGTATATTACATGAGACAAATAAGTTAAAATTAAGTTAAGTTACAATGTAGTCAATTTAAAATAATTTTAGAAAAAACATTGTGCACACAATAAATTAAAATAATTTAATAAAAATTTTCAGTTTTTAATATCATAAATTATCTTTTTAATTGATTTAAAATATAAAAAAATCTATAAGTTGTATCATTTATATTATAACTTTGAATTAAAATTTAATAAATCCATACTATCATGACTAATTATCATACAAATGAAGAATTGCATGACATATATTTTTTATGAGAATTAAATACGTAATTATTATTTTTAAATATGTTTGAGATTAACTCATATGATAATATATCAATTATGTTCATCTAAATAATGACTTAATAATAAACCTCAATTTCATAACCAGAGATAACAATGGACCGACTCATGAGCTAGCCCTGTCAATTTTTAAAAATATTTTTTAATTAAAAATATAAAACATCTTTTTTTAATTGAATCTAACCTTAAATTGCCAAGCTCAAGTTCAGGCTTACACGAAACTTAACTTTTTTTGATAAAACGATATTATTTTGCTTAAACTAGATAAGTTTCGGGTCGATTTAGACCCAAACTTGACCTATAATTCAATCCATTAAAAATATAAGAATTTGAATTTATGAGTTAGCCCGTTGTAATCCTTACTCATAAGTGCTAAAAAATTAACTTGTTATTGTACTATCAATATTCAATAACACAAAACTGACTTCCAAGCTCCAATTCAAGTCATTCGACTACAACACCATTTAAGTGCAAATGACATATCTTTTTTTTAACAAAATATAATTCTTCTTCTTCTTTTTATTATTATTATTTTATTTTTATTCTACCTTCAAAGTTGGGGCCAGGGCCATTTTCGTAAAATAGTTTCGTCTCATACGCCAGTCAACTATGGCTAAGGGGTAAGGGCAAGTATGACAATGTACAAGCATGTCGGCTATTGGAACAGAAGATTTCAAGTATGCCAATTGCCAGTTATACATAGGTTGACATGCCCCACGTAAAATAATACACGAGAATTTAAAAAATGTTTTATTTTTACTTTAAATATTATAATATCAAGTATCTTTTTAAAAAATTACATAGATTAAATAAGGAAACAATAGATTAAAAATATTAAAAGGTTTACAAATTTTTAATTTAAATAGCAAACCTTTCAAAATTTTTATAAATTAAATCAAGAGGTTGTGTTTATTTATGTAATTAATATATAAATATCTGTATATTTGACAGATATATTATCAAAATCTCTCTATTATATAAAAATAAGATTGCTTATTATGAGATCTTTTAAGATTTTGTACTTATGCAAGACTTCAATTTAATGGTGATTATGTCGAATATTACATGAACAAAAATAATATTTTAATTTAATTTATATAAATTTCAAAAGATTAGTCAATATAATTAAGATTTTTTAAAAGAGTTTGTAATTTTAATAAAGGGTCATTAATAGAAATTGAATTTGTAAACTCGAAATTTTCTGGCTCATTACCAACTTTTTTATAATAAGTTAAAAGGACTAGTTGATGAGAAAATGTTGGAAGGACAATGTGCTTTTGACGATTGTTCTTATATTTATTATTATTTTTATAGGTTTCAGCTTTGATGTGAAAACTGACTTGACATTTTGAAAATAGTATGGCATGAGCAATTGCTTCCTTTTTCACATTAGTAATGCATTGCCTGCCAAATTGGAATCTTATGTATATACCAATCATAATCATTTGTTTCTTTAAGGTATGTTTGATTGAGGTTTTATAATAGAATATAATAAAATTTAATATTATTACATTTTTTAGAAAGATATTTTATAATGAAATGAAATGGAACGAATAAAAAAGGAATATTTTATATTACATCTCATTTCATCGTAAACAGTAAAATTAGAAAACTTCCAATTTAAGAGGTTTATAATAGAATGTAAAATGATACACTGTATTATATTATAAATCTTTCATTGAAACAACATTTCACTATATTAAATTACGAACCCTTCAATTATTCCCAAAGAACAATTTTTTAATATTATATTCCTTTATGTTCCATTCCATTATAAATTATTCTATTTAATTTCATTTCATTAAAAACTTTATGTTCAACCAAACATAGCCTAAGGGTTTGTTGTTTCCTCAAACATTTGATTTTGGTTTTCAGTGTCATTTTCAATTTTTTTTTAATTTTTATTTATCATAATCTAATTGTAAAGTAATTTAATTATAAAATTGATGTATAATTAATCAATTAATTAAATTTAATTTATAATAACATTATTTATAAATCAAAATATATCAATTATTTAATTAATTTGATATTTGATTACTTTCAATTATAAAATTTGTCTCTTTATCAGTTAATGGTAAGACTTCGCATATCAGCAGAATTCATACCGAATATTTTTGTTTTTTTTGTTGTAGTTATAAAAGTTGTACATATAAGCGAATAAATGTTTTTATCTTTTATAATATAGAAATTAGAAATAGAGAATGAAAACTAAAAATATATATAAATTTATAAAATTTGTACATAGAAGTTGAACCAAGATAATTTATAAATTTTTTGGAAGAAATTTTTACTAATTAAAGTAATTTTTAACATTATTTTATGCAAAAATATTTTAAATAGATACTATCATAAATTCAATTTTGAAACTATCAAAAATGGGATTAAAGCAATAAAAAAGATTAGTATCATAAATATTTTTTATAGTGTGATTAAAATTTTTTTAAAAAGAAGAAGTTCAACTACATCTAAATGGACAATTTCATCAAAATGGCAAGTGGAGCTCGAGACATAACGACCATGTACTGCCATTTTTTTAAAATCAAAACGTCGTCGTCGCATTTATTACCAGGAAGCAGCCATGCTCCTAAATCCCAA
>JANVCQ010000004.1:1250517-1262934 GCA_025531925.1 Erythroxylum plowmanianum
GAATATAATAAAATTTAATATTATTACATTTTTTAGAAAGATATTTTATAATGAAATGAAATGGAACGAATAAAAAATGAATATTTCATACTACATCTCATTTCATCGTAAACAGTAAAAATAGAAAATTTCCAATTTGAGAGGTTTATAATAGAATGTAAAATGATACACTATATTATATTATAAATCTTTCATTGAAACAATATTTCACTATATTAAATTACGAACCCTTCAATTATTCCCAAAGAACAATTTTTTAATATTACATTCCTTTATGTTCCAATCCATTATAAATTATTTTATTTCATTTCATTTCATTAAAAACTTTATGTTCAACCAAACATAGCTTAAGGTTTTGTTGTTTCCTCAAACATCTGATTTTGGTTTTCAGTGTCATTTTCAAATTATTTTTTATTTTTATTTTAATTTATCATAATATAATTATAATGTAATTTAATTATAAAATTGATGTATAATTAATCAATTAATTAAATTTATTTTATAATAACATTATTTATAAATTAAAATATATCAATTATTTAATTAATTTGGTATTTGATTATTTTCAATTATAAAATTTGTCTCTTAATCAGTTAATGGTAAGATTGCGTACTATTAAACTTCTCCGGACTCCGTGTATCGGTAGAATTCATACTATATATTTTTGTTTTTCTTAGTTATAAAATTTGTACATATGAGCAAATAAATATTTTTATTTTTTATAATATAGAAATCAAAAGTAGAGAATGAAAACTAAAAATATATATAACAAAAATAGAAGTTGAACCAAGATAATTTATAAATTTTTTGGAAGAAAATTTTACTAATTAAAGTAATTTTTAGCATTATTTTATGCAAAAATATTTTAAATAGATACAATCATAATTCAATTTTGAAACTATTAAAAATGGGATTAAAGCAATAAAAAAGATTAGCATCATAAATATTTTTTATAGTATGATTAAAATTTTTTAAAAAAGAAGAAGTTCAACTACATCTAAATGGACAATTTCATCAAAATGGGAAGTGGAGCTGGAGACATAACGACCATGTACTGTACTGCCATTTTTTTAAAATCAAAACGTCGTCGTCGCATTTATTACCAGGAAGCAGCCATGCTCCTAAATCCCAACACCTTGGGGATTAAGCTTAAAACTTAAAAGGAAAATTTTCCGTAACAGAACTACCCCCGAACCACAGCCCCGTTCAACGGTGGCCCCACCATAATAACGCAACACTCGTATGGGTAAAACTGTAATTCCACTTTTTATGCACCCAGTACAATTCATTACATACCACCAATCACCACCACTGCAGAAGCCGCCTCATAACTCAGTTCTTCCCACTCTCCGACATAGAGAGAGAGAGAGAGAGATAGAGGAAGGTGAGTCCAACAACGTGTGTGTGTGTGAGTAGAAGGAAGATACTTAATGTGCACGAGGAAGAGAAAGTTACAGTTAGACTTCTTCTTCTTCAACTCCTCAAATGGCAAGTTAGGGTCTTGGAAGTTCGCATCCTTTACTTCTTCTTCAGTTCACTGAGTATTTTTAAGGTGAGCTTAAGTGTCTAATAAAACTTATCTCATAAACACCGACATGTCCCCAAAAGCTTAGCTTTTTTTTATGGTTCTTTAAAGCTGACACATTTTAACCACTTTTTGTAACTTTCATTTTCGTATTCTACTTCTGGGTGCAGATTAAGAGGTCTGACTCGTTGATTCTCGGAGATAAGCTTGTGCAAGAATGTTGGAGTACGAATGGGGAAACCCATCTGCTGCTATGCTCTCTGGAGAAGAAACCCTCCAAGAACAAGATCAAACCCGCCAGATTTTCGATCATTACACAGCACCTTCCATGAACGAACACCTTCTTCAGCAACCCACCACTGCTTTTTTCCACCACCACCCAACAACAACAACCACCCCTCATCAGGTCAACACTGGTACGCTCTACGACCAACGAACGTACTCCACTCCAAATCACTCACTCCTTTCACTCGACCCGGTTCACACTGCAGCCACCGGACCAACTCCGGCAACGTACTTCTTCGTCCCCAAAACCGAAGACGTCTGTCGGGCGGAGGACTATTCCGCTAGAATTGGGCTGAATTTGGGTGGTCGGACCTATTTCTCCTCCGCAGAAGATGACTTCGTGAACCGGTTATACCGCCGGTCAAGACCCCACGACCCTGGTTCCTCTAACGTACCCAGATGCCAAGCTGAGGGCTGCAATGTCGATCTGACCAACGCCAAGCACTACCACAGACGCCATAAAGTCTGCGAGTTCCATTCTAAAGCTTCGACCGTGATGGTCGCCGGGTTGACTCAGCGATTCTGCCAACAGTGTAGCAGGTTTCTTCAAATTACCAAAACCCCCTCCCCATGCACTTCCCACTCCCCACTCCCAATTGACGTTTTTTTTACTTTCCCCGTCCTTTGATCACAGCCCAACAATCTTCCTCATCATTTCCTTGGAGTAGATAGCTACTAAACTGATAACGACGACATAATTACCGGGAACGCCCCTTGTTCTTGTCTCAAGGACCCAATGATTGGAGTTGTCCGTACACATGAAATTCCAGAGGGCATTTTGATCTTTTAATTATGCATTTACATGAGTTCATTAGGTTACTAACCCATTTGGTTTATCTCCTTCTTCTTCCTCTCTAAAGACATGGTAGAATTCATTTATCTGACGACAATGCCCCTCCATTTATGTTTCCTTTTCAATGATTGGGTTTACCGTACGTTTGGAAATCCCGAGGGCATTTGCGTCTGTATGTTTTTACAAGCGTCCAGCTTCCTAGTTCTTTCTTTTCATTTCTTGTACTGTGTCCATTCTGGTATTTTTTGATCTGTAATTACCTGTCGTTTTATGTTTAAGACTTACCTAGGATTACAATAAACGACATTCCTTGTCTTGTAATAACATACAGCTCTGATTAAAAAGATAAAATGTCGTCCTGCAGGTTCCATCTACTTCCTGAGTTCGACAATGGAAAACGAAGTTGCAGAAGACGATTAGCTGATCATAATCGTCGAAGGAGAAAATCCCACCAGACGAATCAAGAAAACCACAAATCCCAGTTGGAGAATGCTCGGAATTGTTCTACCGAGAACGTCTCAAGTGAGTTACGTGATCTGCCGGTTTCAGGTTCTTGCTTAACTATTATCTGAAACGTTTTTCCTGGAAAAAATTTCAGGGTCTCCTCAGGATTCTGGACCTCATTCCTCATCCTCAGTCACAGTGGCAATATCACCACCAAGAATGTCTCTCGATTGTTTCAAGCCAAGACCGTATCAAGTCACTGCTTCTTCTTCTGCATCTTCGAGCTCACTCTTTTTCTCAAGTGGGTAATAAATGGAAGAAGAAAAAATCTAATGTTTGTTTTTTTTCCCTGTCAACTCTGAATTTTATTGAAATTGATGTTTAGTAACATCAAAATGTAGCAGTGTCCAACTAATATAAGTTCCTATTTTTCGTTGCAAAAGAGCAATAAGTTCTTTCTTTTTTTACTTTAAAGTGTAAAAGCAGGCGATACAATTTCTCAGATGCGCACTTACTATTTACTGCAAGGTATCTGCAGAGAACGTTAAAGGTATTTTCACTACAAGGAAAATGGTTCCCGACAACTGTAGTAGAAGGGTGTGGTAAAAGTGGAGTGAACTTGGAGTTTTCCAATATAAGTGTCTGTTTGGTAGGCACAAGGCAGGGGGGGTTCAGGATTATTATCGATTAGGGTATTGCATTATTTTCCTTTTGTCTGGTCAGTATGAATTTTCCCGGAAAAGGCTGTCATTTCAAATGTTGAAGGGGAAAAAAGAAAAAGGTGTGCACCAACATCAAGACCAAGGTAACATGAACATTTCAGGAATTTTTAGAGAAGACATCAGTTTATCTCCTACTTTGTGTTCCCTTCACATCAAGAACAGAATCAACGACTAGGAAAAAGAAAAAAACATTTAGGTAGAGGTTGGTTTTGATGATTTTGGAAGCCAGCCAGCTTAAGCAGCTTCGACGAAATTCATGATCTTGGAAACTGAATGTCCTTTCAAACTTCGTAATCATCATTGACACTGCTACTGTGAGTAGTCGTTGTTGTGCGCATATTGAATACAGGAACTTAAAACCTCAAATTTTTGGTTGTGGGATCATACGAGACTGGTGCCTTTACTTCTTCCAAACCACGAAATTTCCTCAACTTTTGTTTTCTTGTTTTTTCCTATAAGACAAAGACAACAATGTCGGGAGTCCGGATCTTTGTTCAATTTTATGGTGTCTTATTCTGTTATATAAATCTCAGCCATTCATTTGTGTGGGTCCCACATAAATAAACACAGGTCCTACATAAATGAATGGTTGAGATTCATGGGATAGAATAAGATACCATAAAATTGAATAGAGGATCCTATCTCTAATGTCAGTGCACAAAATTTCTATTATGTGAAACATTTTTCAAAGAAATGTTATTTTCGTAACTTAAACACGTGACTATTTGATCATAAAGAAATAACCGTACCGATTACTTCAAAGTTTGCCTTAATTTTTTTAATTAAAATTGTAAATATATATTTGATAATTTGAAGGAAAACAAGAAGAGAATCTATTAGAAATTTAGAATTGAACCTACACTTACAATGTTTGGAGAAGTGTCCCTTTCTCATACCTTTCACCTCTAATGTCTTCCCCCACCATGTCCCTCGGGCCTTCCTTCGGCTGGAAAGTGAGCTATTCTCTTTCAATATTTATTTATTTGAAATTACTAATAAAATTATTATTTTGTATGTGCAGAATTGTTAAAGTGAGAAAGAGTGTTTTCACAAAAATAACATTTTTGTAAAATATATAATAACAAGGCTGCGTATATTGACGACTCTCTCAAAATTCTCCCGAAACGACGAGTCTTATGTACCGAGTATGTTGATTTTATAATTTTTCAAGTCTTACCACATTATAATATGGTAAGAAATATTATTTATTAACCATCCATTTTTTAAAATTTTGATTACTATGTATATATTTATGAGTTTTAATTTCTATAACATTTGTGCCCTTTGTTATGCTTTCGTATAGTAAGAAAAACAACCAAAAAAAGTAAAACACAAGCGGACGAAGATGAACATCATCTAGTAAAACTGCAGTAACAGAGACTTAGTTAAGAAGAGTGGTCCAATGAACTGTAACTATGGAAAGTCCCGGTCAAGCTGAGAGAGAAGAACCTCTTTGACAAGTTGAAAGGTACGACGAGAAGAGTCAGTGAGGGAGCACAATTGGGTTGTTAATAAACAAGTGCACGACAGCCATGGCTTTAATGGGAGAGGAGGGAGGGGTCCCCGCCATACAAGTAAATAATCTTCTTCTCTCTTCATCGTCGTCGTCTCTTCTTCCTCCTCCGTAACCATAAATTTAATGCTCTTCACTCTTGTCTCTGATCATCATAAACTTTGTGAGGACCGTACCTTTTTGAATAAATGCAACTACTACTACTACTATACGACTCAGCGTCTTGTGTTCATTCATGGAGATTAGATGCTAACTTTTCGAAGCTCCCTCTGCTCTTGGGGACGACTCTCTTTCTCTTTATAAGGTTCGCAGGGATACAATATAACAGATACGGGGGTCTGCAACAGATCTGTGAGTTTGCAGCTGCAGGTTCAAGCGTTGTCCACGTGAATGATAGGACAAATGATAAGTTAGCACTTTAGAAGAGATTCATCAGCATAAATTATGTATGTACAGATTTAGATATTTCAATAGATTTTATAATATTAAAAACATGTTTATTCAAACTATGTGGAGTTACTTCAATAAGAATTGTAATTAAAATTAAATTAAAACTATCTAATTGTTTATCACTTAATAATTTGATAAAATTTTAGTAAAAGGTACTTTTAAAAATACATTTGATATTGTAAATCACTTTTAATTAATTCAAATGGTTAATTAAAAAACTCAAAATTTGCTTAATTTTACGATTATATATCGAACTTTAAAAAGTACAATTAAACACTCAAACTTTCAATTTTTTTTAATTTTAGCTGAACATTAGTGTTTTTGTTAAATTTGCTGAAGTAGCATGCCACATGTTTCAAAAATCCTAATTAAACGACACCGTTTAATTCACGGCAACTAAAATTAACACAACTAATGAAAATTAATTAAATAATATCATTTTATCATATAATAAAAACGACATCATCCTTAAAAAATGACCTCTCTAAGGCCTTGTTTGGTTGACATGGATTATTGCTTAGGGAAGTAATATTTTTCCTAAAATTTATATCATCACGTTTGATTCATTTTTTTGAGTAGTTATAAAAGTAAAAACTTTCCCATTCTAAGAAAGTAGTACACTTTACTTGGATTTTAAATCCTAACACTTCCTTAGTATTTAGATTACTTTCCTCATGAATTGAATCTAAAAAATATGCTAACCAATTCAACATTTCCTTCTTTCTCAACTTTACGACAACTCTTTTATAACTTACCTCCTCTTCAACTATTCTTATTATTCTCTTGTTAGTAGGATTTTGAATATTTTTATTCAAAAGTTTCAATCGACAATCTTCATGTTCATATTTTGTCCTTTTTACTTGTATCACAAATTAACATTATTTAACGATTTCAATTTTTATTCGGTTTATAGGTATATAATTAGAAGTACAAGTTAAAATTAAATTATATTCCATGAAATACTGTTGTATACTAAATACTATAATAAGAATCCACACAACTTTCTTATTAGAATTCTTACAAGTATCTAAACATGTGAATATCTTTACTTTCTATGAATTTATTTTCCGATGAATCAGATTCCAAATTTATTTTACTTTCCCGCCAACTAAACAAGATCTAAATGTCGTCGCGAAGGGTTAAGTAAACAGATTTAAGGGTTTCATTTTTTAAAATAAAATTAGTAATTCGTCTTAATTTTTAAAATAATGATATTAAATAATTTATTTAAAATATATAATTTATAAAATATTTCATATAATTATATAGTTCTACAAGTCACGTTGACTCAATCTAACAAAATGAGAAACCACAACCTCTCTACTTACTGATCAAGCCGTGAAAAGTGGCAAAAGGTATGTTGGTACTTTAAAGGGCACATTCAATTATTTTGATCAGACACAACAGTAATGGTTGGACCGCGTTTTTCTCTGAAGTGGCAACCTGATTAGAACAGAAAAAAACGATACAAATTCAGAAGATTGTGACTTTCAACTCTTTCGTCATCAATGGAGCTTGAACGAAGAAGAGGAACGATGATGCTTATTGTTGTTTTGTTACGTGGTCCTGATAGAGGATGACTAAGCTTAATATTGACATGACATAGAATGACATTTTGTTTCAAAGCTTTGAGTTCACTTTCCAAAATTATAGAAAAAGTTTAAGAATCTAGGTCTTCTTATCCAACAACTTGCATCACTTAGATAACAACTAGTCATGTGGGTGCATCATACATCTGTCGTGGAATCGCAATAACACCTTGTTCTGATGGTTTGGACTTGTTGGCATGCATTTCAGGAAAGAAGATTGTCTCCCAAAATGATTGATAGTTTAAAATGTGATACATCTTCATAATATTTTCTGAAAAATCACTAAATTAAGATGACATGTCAACAAACAAACAATCAAATCAATCGAGATAATCTCATGGATTTTGATTTTTACCACACTAAAAGACCAATATGATCACAAAGCAAAGGGTTGACTAATTCTGAAGATGGAGATGGAGATGGAGGAGGAGTGAAGTCATTCAAAAGTGTTCCACTGTTCTTCTTCTTCGGCTTCTTCTTTACCTTTCATTCTCGAAGGCAATAATCCAAATGCGGAACTCGGCGTTTGCATGAGGTCTAATGTAACTTGTCTGTTAGAGTCGTGGAACCGATTCCAACAATGTGGCTCGATCACCATCTGACCCTGATAGGTCGTCAAGCAACTGGCGTTGTTGAATTGAGAAGACTCGCTCAGGCTCAGCCCTTCCACGGTGGTTTGGTGGTGGTTGTTCAAGTGTCGTTCCAGGATAAGCTGTCGAGCTAGTATGGCTGCGCGGTGTTCGGAGATCAATTCCCTCAGTGCAGCGCTCGATCTTGAAGAAAGATCAGATGGGGTAACCCAAGAATCGTTCTTCAATGACAGAAGAGAGAGAGCACTTCCTCTTGGCGATGTTAAGTGTGTCAATCTCGCACCAATCGACATGTCTGAACCATGGAATGGAGCTTGCAGGTTATTTCATGGCGTTAATCTTCACAACCTCTATCAGAAACCATAAAGAATCAGCCATTAAAGTACCTTGAGAAGAGTTCCTGGGAATAGAATCCTGAGAGCTCTTTCTTCTCCTCTCGTTGTGCCCAGCCAATCTCCTCCTACAACTCCTCTTCGAATCATCAAACTCCGACACTACATGAAACCTATATACCCATCAAAACCTATCAGACCCCTAATATCTTCAACTTAGGTTACGCGAAAAGGAGAAGAGAAGAACTAGTTTGTTGTTCAAAAAGATGTGAAATTAACTTACCTGCTGCATTGCTGACAGAACCGCTGCTCCAACCCTAGGACTAGGACCATCGGAGCTTTGGAATGCATCTCACAAACTTTATGTCGCTTGTGATAGTCCTTAGCGTCGGTCAACGCGACGTGGCAACCCTCCACCTGACACCTAGGCTGCAATGTGGCCGAAGACCCACCTGACGCCGCTGTCGACGAGGAGGCCACCGTCCCCATGTGTTGAATATCGTAGGGTTTGCCTCTTTTACCCAACGAAAACCCACCACCCAAGTATCGTTCACTCATTCCACTGCTATTATCCTCGAAGTAGTGCCGCTTCCCGAGCTTCAAGCACATTAGATGCGGATCAGGGTGCAAATTCGACCCGTAAAGCGAGTGTTGCTGATACAGCGGCTCGTCGTAGCGGTAAAAACAGTCGCTGTGGTGACCGAACACGACCCGAGTTGAAGCATTCTCTCCTTCTTGTTGTTGCTGCTGCTGCATGGAACATGAAGTCTCTGGTACTAGAGAGAAACCGGCAGTACTAACACTTGCTGTTGTTGAACTATACATGTTATTGAGCTCCCACATCTCCCATGGAAGAGAAGGGTTATCGCCGTTTTGCCCTCTCCCACCACTTTCCATCTTTACGTTCTTTTTTCTTACCCGATCTTTGCTTGTTAGACTGAAGCTTTCCTTTTTCTGTTTCTGAAAATGGAAAGCTTGCACTCTAACCTCGATTTCCCTTTTATTCCTTATCTTGAACCGTCCTTCTCTTTCCCTCTTTTTCAAGAGGACAATTATGGAGTATCGGTGGTTGGTCGTACACACCAAGATCAGTACACAATCTGGTTCTGCTGCTAATGGTGAGAGGGGGAAGATAATAGGTGGGGAGGCACGTGTGAGCAGTGGAAGAGACACGTGTGAAGAGTGAAGGGGGCCTATCCAAGTGTATTGATTTGATTTGATAGAAAAGCAGAGGACGAGATGATTATGATGAGACTCGAGCGGAGCAGTTCAGAGATACCAACTTTCTTTTATTATTATTTTATTAATTTTTTTTCTCTTTCTTTCATGCAGAAATTATTTGCCGTACCAAGACCACACGCAGTTCAAAAGTTCGTGTACCTCATTGTCCCTTTCTCTGTCAAAATTTCCTTGCATTCTCTTACGTACACTTCAAATCTGTTCTCCGTATCACGCGAGAGTGCTCTCTACGCTCTGTTCTCGACTGTGGGAATAGTGATTCTGCCTAATTTGTTCCAAATCTTTATGCAATCAATTGGTCAGTGAAGAAAATGCAACTTTATATTAAAATCACTCATTTAAGTTGGATGAATTTTTAAAAAATATTTATAATCTTATTTAAAAATAATTTATTTTATGAATTAATAAATTAAATTTTAATTATATACATTCAATCGTTGTGTGAAATTTCGAACTTAAAAAATTCCAATTTTATAATTTTATATATTGTACTATTATCGTCATAATTATTATCACATTCAGCCTGAAATCTTACAATAAACTGAGTTTGATACGAGATAAAAAGATAAGAAGAAGGAGAAAATAAAAGTGAAAGCGAATATATTTTTAAAAATAATGTTATTAATTTAAATCAAACATAAATAACTTAATTAAATTATTAGGTTAATCATATTTGATTAGTTTATATATATTATATATATTATGTCTTTTTTATTGCTTTAATAGAAATTGAAAATTTTTAGATTTTAAATATATAAATTCAATAGTTTTAAAAGTCTAGATTATAATTATGATATTAAGAATACTGAATAAATGTTCCCTCAAAAAAAAAAATACTGAATAAATGTAGAAAATAAAAATCTGTTTCATTTAATGCAACAGTCTGTAAAGTTAAAGAATCACGGCAGTCCATACACGTGTCATCATGTGGGCTCCATCGTCGACATTGACCCAGTTGTCCTTGATTGTGACTACACATTCCCATTCTCCTGCAACAGTTGCATTATAATTGGAGTCACTACTTCTACCGCCACCTCATCACATAATTCCATAAATATTTATAATTTTATAAATTTTATAAATTAAAATAAAATATTTATTTTTTAGATCTAATTAAATAAACTATTCAAATTCATAATAAAGCAGTGATGGGAAAGCTACAAAACAACGAGGAAACCTTGAACCAACCCCACTCTTGCTGGTAAGAAGTGCTGATCACGTCCCAATGCTGATGAATCTACGGCTACACGCGCCCTTCCGTCGGGTGATATACTTTACTGTTCTTTATTTATGTTTCAAGGAATCGGAGATTTGATGCTTTTAACAGTTTTATCTGCTGTGGATAAAAAAGCAACGCCTGACACTGATGTGTGCTTGTCAATATCAGACTTCCTTAGCCCTAAATTAATATTATTTAATTTAATTTAATACTTAATATAAAATTTTTAATATTATTCTATTGATTTTTCAGTAAAAATATTGCAAATTTTAAATTAATTGATATGAAAGTTTAAATTGGTAGATGCAACAAACATATCTTGGAACTGGTGCGGTATCCAAAGTTTGTGGGACCAATCATGATGAATCCAAAGTTGGCGACTTCGCCACGTGTACGGTGAGTATTGTCTAGTCGTACAGGAATTATATATTTATTTCAGAGGTACTAATTAAATAGTACACAAAAAATAAATAAATAAAAACCGAACTTCCCATTAGGTTGGGACTTGGGAAGGGAGAGGAAAGAGAAAGTAAGTGTTATGTCCGTACTTTGTAACAACTGCCACGTGTAAGTAAACAAACTCCATCGCCGACCCCCAAGTTTCTTCGTCCCTCGACCGAAACAGTGTTGGGAAACAGAGAGACATGGGTACTTTGAGACCACATTTGTTTCTTTTAATGAAACAGCAAAAAGTATTGTAAATGAGAGAAAAAAGAATATATATATATATATAATGGGAAAGGTGAAGAGACGCTATGGAGGAGGGTTGGGACCATTTTCAAACTTCCGTTGGCTTGGGAGGGGACCATTAACATAATATTGTAGAACATAATATGTAACATAGTCCTATGTACGATGATTTTGCTACAAATCTTGAGGACATTGCATTATAAACATAGTCTAAGCTTGATATCCATGAAAATAGTTTTAAAATATTTGGAATTTTTAATAAAAATAATAACAACTAATAATTATAGTAGCAACTCATTAAAAATATGAGAGATTTGAGAAGGTACAATAATATTTAATTTTATTCTTAATTAATAGAGAAATTGTTACTAAATACCGACACCTAATTATGTAAATTAATTGAATTATAAAATTATTATGAGAAAAATTAAAATTTAGAAAAAAAATAAATGAATAAAAATGGAGGTGTTGGGAATTTAGTGCCTATTTAAATGGACTTTTAGAAAGCCAATAAGTACTTTTCTTTACCATAAAAGCCTTTTTAAAAGAAAAATGGATGTTTTACTGTAAAATAAAAATATACTTATTTAATTTTTTTTGCAGCCAAAATATTATTTTTTAAGAAACTCAAATTTGAAACTTTTTAAAAAAGTCTCTCAAATGATTTTTTGGATAAAATTTTCATATTAATTAATGAACTTATTTTTTAGTTCATTTTTTCCTTATGTTTTATACATAATTTTCACAATACTCACAAACTCATCTTCTCGTTTATTATGTATTTAACTATTTATTCAACTTAAATATTTCTTTTGAGATTTATATAATATTATTTAATTTTTTATAAGCTTTAATATTTATTTTTATATTATTTTACTTATGCTATAATCTATATAAAAGATTTGATTAGATATATTTTTTATTTATGTTTTATATGATTTAAAATTATATAATAATTAATATATAATACTTTGCATATTGTTTAATATATTTTAAATAATATTTATATGCATAAATAATTTTTAT
>JANVCQ010000004.1:1285320-1297164 GCA_025531925.1 Erythroxylum plowmanianum
GAATCAATTGAGTTGAGATTTGGGAGTTTAATGAAATTAATTTGGTAATTGAATGTTTAAGGAGTGATATTGCATTAGAAGAAGTGAATTTGGAAAGATTATGAATGAAAGTGATGTTAGAATGGATGTAGGAACCGTTGGAGATGCTTTAAAAGGAGTTTTGTCTCACCTATATCTATTAGATGGACTTTAGGTCTGTTAAACGAACCTTCTAGGGTCTAAAAATGTCCCCAGGCCAGTCCATGTCCGTTAAATGGACATTAGGTCCATTAAACAGGCCTTCACAAGTCTGGAAGACACCCCAGAGCCCCTATATGTCTGTTAGGTGGAGGTGTATGTCTGTTTACATTTTTAGAAATTCATGATTTTGACACTCTAGATGGAAAAATATATCTTTGGAGTCTTCACAGAATTTGTAGATCTAGAAGTCCTCTTCAAAAATGTCCTAAGAAGACCTTAATCCAATATCTCTAGTGAAAGTTATGCTAATTATCCCAAGATAGGTACAATATGATTGAGGACATAATCATGTTTGACTCTTCTGGCCATAACTTCATCATCTGACCTATAATTGAAGTGATTATTGAAACAATAGATTCATAACACATTTTTATATCTCTCCATGAGAACGGGTAGTCTTTGGTGTTGATTTGAAAAAGATTGATGGAAAGAAATTGAGGGAAGTGGTTGGAAGAACATGAATTGGTTATGAACATACTTTAGTTTTTTAAGCATATCTTGATCTATAGAGCTTTGAATGAGATAGTTCTTGTTTCAAAATCAACTAGAGATATATAGCTACAATTTTTTGGAAAGAAGTCAATTTTTTATTTTTGGAGACTGACTAGAGTGAGCATATCACCCTTATAAGATGCATGTCTAGATGTCATGATCGATGCTTTTCTGTAAGACATTTATGCTTGAATGGAACTTGGAATGTACTTAGTAGCGAAAACACAAATGAGTGATATGTTAGGGTGATGTTTGAGGACATAAACATAAAAATGGGTTGTTGTATATCCATTGATCAAATATGAAAATTTTGGGATGTTATAAAAATTAAGATGAACCGATGATAGTTAAAGATATTTCATTAAAATAACCTTACAGGATAATACGCTCACGTTTTATGACATTCTGGATAGTTGGGCTCCAAAAATGTGGTCCAATATGTTTGGTATCAAAGCAAGAGTTAGACTCTGAAAATGGGGTCTAATTAGAAACGGGGTCCAATATGTTTGGTATCAAAGCAAGAGTTGGACTCGAAAAATGGGGTCTAATAGTATACCTTGTCAGAATAAGGTTACTTCCAGAGCAAACAAGCATTAAGTTCTTCATTCTACAAAGATACTTCAGTATGCACTTAACCGTTGTCTAATGCTCCATTCCTGGATTGGACTAAAATCTACTTACCAGTCCCACTGCGTAACAGATATCCGGTCTAATGTCAATCATAGCATACATTAAACTTCCAACTGTCGAAGCATATGGAATGTTATGCATGCATTCGACCTCCTCTTGGGTCTTAGGTGCTTGCTTTTTTGAAAGTTTGATTCCATGTCTAGTAGTTGTAAAACCTCTCTTCGAATCTTGCATGGTAAACTTATTGAGCATGTTCTCAATGTAGGTTATTTGAGATAAGGCTATCAGTTTGTTCTTACGATCCCTTATAAGCTTGATCCCTAGAACATAGCTAGCCTCTCCTAAATCCTTCATTGAGAACTATTCGTTCAGCCATCCCTTAACCATAGATAACATTCTTACATCATTCCTAATGAGCAGAATGTCATCAACATACAGGATTAAGAAAGTAAACTTGCCTTCTTGTATCCTTTTATAGACACAAGCTAGGTTTTGTATAAACCCATAGGTTTTAATAGACTTATCAAACCTAATGTTCCAAGATCTAGATGCTTGCTTAAGTCCATAAATGGACCTTCGCAATTTGCATACATTATGCTCATTACTTGGCTCAACGAATCCTTTTGGTTAGGCCATATAAATGGTATCCTCAAGATCCCCATTAAGAAATGTTGTCCTAACATCCATTTGCCATATTTCATAATCAAAATAGGTTGCTATAGCCAAAAGAATTTTGATGGACTTAAGCATGGCAGTTGGAGAAAATGTCTCCTTATAGTCTATACCCTCTTTTTGATTATAGCCTTAGCTACCAATCTAGCTTTAAAAGTCTCTACCTTTTCATTAGATCCTCTTTTCCATTTGTATAACCATTTACACCCTATGTCTTTTACATCTGGTAGTAGATCTACAATGATCCAGACTTCATTGGTGTATATGGAATCTATTTCCGATTCTATCGCCCTAAGCCTTTTTTTACATCAACATCATTAATAAGCTGTGTATAAGTAATGACATCCATTTCTTCTTGGTCCAAGATGGCAATTATGCCTTCTTCTAGACCAAGATACCTGTTTGGTTATCTCACAACCCTCCCACTACATCTAGGCACTAGTTAATGTTCAGGCTACTCTTCTGATTCAGCTTTTGAATCCATTTCAACATCTTGTTCTGGTATATCCAAATCAACTCTTGGTTTGGATGAAATATATACTCCTTTAATACTATTTCACTTCTTCCTTTATGATTTCTCATAAATTCTTCTTCCAAGAAGGTTGCATTTGTCGACACAAATACCTTCTTGTCCTAAGGACTATAAAAATAATGCCCTTATATACCCTAAGATATCCTATAAATAAACATAATTCTAACCTTGGTTCCATCTTTGTGGATTTAGGCTTTAGAATATGGGTTAGGTAGCCCTAAGTCCTTAGGTGCTGCAATGAAGGCACTGGACCACCCCATAATTCCGTAAGTGTTTTAGGCACCGATTTGGATGGAGCAAAGTTAAGAAGATAAGTTGCTATTTGTATGACATATCCCCAGAATGATTCTAGAAGGCTAGCATAGGATATCATTGATCTTACCATTTCTAATAGAGTCATATTCCTCCTCTCTACTACACCATTCTGTTAAGGTGTTCAAGGAGCTGACTAGTTGGAAACAATTCCATTGTCAATTACAAATTGTTGGAACTCTCCAGATAAGTACTCATCACCTCGATCCAATTGAAATTGTTTTAATGGCTTGCCTAGCTACTTCTCAGCTTCAACTTTGAATTCTTTGAACTTTTCAAAGGACTCACTACTTTTATGCATCAAATATAAATAGCCATGTCTAGATTAATCATCTATAAAGGATATGAAATATTCATAACCTCCTCTAGCTTATACGTTTATGGGCCCATACACATCAATATATACCAAGTCCAACATGGATTTAGATCTGTTTCCTTTAGAAGGAAATGAGGCTTTAGTCATTTTTCCTTCAATACATGATCCACAGGTGGGTAATGGATCATTATCTAAACCCGCAAGGATCCCATTCTTCACTAACGTGTTAAGTCTTTTCTGATTGATATGACCCATTATGCCATAGATATTTTGAATTAATGTTAGAGTCATTAGATTGTCTTGGTTTTATTAATTTTGTGGTGTTTAGTGAGCCTGTCATAGGTTTTATAAAGAATAATTCCTGTTTAATTATCGCATTATAAATAAAATCCTTATTCTCATATATTGAAGCAACATTTTCAAAATATAAGGAATAACTAGATTTTATTATATAAAAATAGAAATCATGTTCCTTACAATCATTGGGATGTAATACACATCCTCCAAATATAACCTATGAGCATTAGGAAAGTCCAAGATAATTACTCCCATTGATTCTGCTGAAACATAGGATCCATTTGCTACCTTAACTTGAAACTGACCTTTATGTAGTCTTTTCCTTTGTTGGAACCCCTGCAAGGAATTACAAACATGATTAGTGGCTCCTGAATCTAACATCCAAGAATTAGAATTTTCCACATTTCTAGTTCCTAATATACTTTGGAAACCCATACCTTATTTGCTTTTGAGGGACTCAAGGCAAATCGCACAGTTTCTTTTCCAGTAACCCTACTCACCACATTGGAAACACTTTCCTTTGGTGTCCGTTTTGACCTTCTTTTTTATAGATTGGACCTTAACCCCTATTTGGGCCTTCTTCTTTATTGGACCCTTCTTCTTTTGCTTACCTTTACCGTTGGGCTTAGAAGAAGATGCTACATTAGTTTCTGGCGGCCCATAAGCCTTGATATTTAATATCTCCTCCGTACTCTAGAGGGTATTTATCAACTCACTCAAGGTGTAATCCTTGCTGTTAAACTCATAGTCTAACTTAAACTACTAAAAAGAAGAGTTTAAGCTATTGATGATCATAATCATCTGCTTGTCTACATCCATATCTGCTCTAAGCATCTCAGCCTCAGTAATCGTAGAGATTACCTTAAGCATATAATCCCACACTAGTTCACCAAGTTTTTGTCTGAGATTACGAAAGATTTGGATAGCTTTCACTCTTGTAGACCTGGTCCTCACACCAAACATCTCATGTAGGCACTACAAGAATAATATACTATTTGGGATGTTTTTTATGATAAAACGTCACGAAATGTTCAGAATTTTCGTGACGTTTAAAAAACATCACAAAAAGTTTCAATTTTTTGCGACGTTTTCACAAAACGTCACAGAATTGTAACACTTTTTGCGACGTTTTATCAATAAAACGTCGCGAAATAGAAACTACGACATTTTATTGAACAAAATGTCACAGAAGGCTATTTAAAATTAAACATTTTCTCCTCGTGCCTTCATTTCCCACCAGCTAGTTTATACTCTGACGTTTTTTCTTCTCTAGTTTTTTCTCTGGTTTATTCTCTCTACCTTCTCTTTGCAACGAAAAGCAATGCAAGGTTTATGCTCTTCTTCTGCTCTCAGCTCTCTGGTTGAGTTAGTTGTGGGTTAGCGAAGAGCGGCGATAACGACAACGATGACGGCGACTTCCTTTCTGGGCAGCATCTTGAAGCACAACAAAACAAATTCACTACGGATATGTCTCGACTTTTTGTTAGAAATTCCAAATTACATATCTACCGGGCCTTGCACACCGATGATGTCCCTTCTCCTAGCTCTGTTTTTTTTGTCTCTTAGAAAGTATTAAATTGTTTTAAACCCTAATTCATGTCCTCTTTTTCTCCTCCAATTTTGGTAAGTAAATTAAATGGGAACAGGTGGAGGAGACGGCATAGACCTCCACGCCGCGGCGAGATCCGGGGACCTGAGTGCGATTTAATACATTAATAGAATACACATATATAAAGGCTTTCCTTGAGTTTTCAATAAGGGGCTCTTTATTATTATGTCCCTTTGAATTTGTGTTGCCCAATTGTTAGCTTTGCTTGCTTTTTCATATGCGTACATAAAATGGGTTCTCGATTAGTGTCTAGGTTTTCTTGTGGGTTATTCTTATTGATGTTTTAACTCCTCTTTGTTTTTTTTTTCCCTGAAATAGCTTCCGGTAGGTTATATGGCACTAAATGGAACAAATTTAGCGTGTCTATTGGCCTAATAAGTTGGAGAGCTCTTAGTGTCCTGCTTCGTGTGGGATTACTTTTTGCACAAATGGAAAGGATTCTCTAGTTAACTGTGCCAACATCTTTTTGGCGTTGCACCAACTCATCATTAGGTTCTTCTCTAAAATAGAAATGCATGAAATATTTTTGGCTTTATATCTTGCATTGCCAAGTTCATTACCTCTAGATTGTTATATATCTTTTGGAGGTCTGTTTTAGAGAAGAAGTAAGATTTGAGAAATCTGTATTCTCCTATTTTTCTTTCATGCTGATATGCAGAGATCTTGTTACAGGCTGTAGATGTTGTACAAGCAGTTAAGATGACTAATGCACGAGGTGAAAATCAAATACCCAATTAAGGTTAGCAGTTCCTTACAAAATATTCACTGGCCTTTTAAAAGAGGCTCTTGGGATCGTTGTTGCTTATATCTACATACCTACGGTTTGCTCACTACCTAAATATCAGTTTATGTTGTTAAGCCTCTCTCCCACCAAGTTCAACTTTGCTAATTGGTTGTATTGTATATGGCCTATTTGCTTTCTATTGTTGATCATTGTAATTATTCAATTGTGTAGAGCATAAACATTTTGAAAGCTCATGGAAAGAGTGCAAGAGATAGCTACATGTTGAATGGCTATGCGCTAAAAACTGGATGTGCTGCTCAAGGAATGCCTATGAGAGTTGCACCCTTAAGAATTGCTTGTCTTGACTTCAATCTTCAGAAGACGAAGATGCAATTGGGTGTACAAGTCTTGGTGAAAGATCCGAGGGAACTTGAAAAAATTCATCAAAGGTTTTGGATCATAAACTTCAAATTCTTGAAGATTATATATGCAAGTTTGATAGTTTGAAGACTTAATTATATTCTCTATTGCTTGCTTTTGTTTGTATAGTATATGTTACTGATTTAATTCTACAAATTCAATTTTTATAGAGCATGATTTGATATGGCTTCAGACTATTTTTATTACCTCAATATAATATTGTGTCTAAATGTGAAAACTTTGTTCTTTTCATCGTTTTTGTTAATTTTAGTAGTTATGATGCTTAAATTTTTACAAGGAAGCAGATATGACGAAGGAATGAATTGAGAAACTCTTGAAAGCTGGGGCTAATGTTGTTCTAAGGACAAAAGGAATTGACGATATGGCACTTAGCCTTTGTTTGGATCCTTACTTGCACAAGGGAAAGGAAAGGAAATATTAAAGGGAAAAGAGGAGAAAAGAATGGAAGAGAAATGGGACTTCCTTTCCTCTGTTTGGTTTCCTAAGTTATCAAAGGAGGGAATTGAAACTTATATTGGTAATTTACATATATTGGGGTTCTCTTGTCTTAGATTTCTCCTCCTTTCCCACCAATTTGAGGGGAAATATGTTTGGCCGAAATTTCCCTCAATTTCCTCTCCATTCTCTCACTTTCCCTTTGCTTATTTTTGTCCAAACGGTGGAAACCAAGAGAAGTTCAATTCTCTTCCTTTCTTTTCTCTTGCTTTCCTTCAATCCAAAAAAAGGCTTAAAGTAAGTCTCCTGTTTTATCTTTCAGCTATTTATGGATGTATTATACTTGTATCAGTATTATGATCTTTAACTCTATAATAATTTTGTTTTATAATAAGGGTCATATGATTACAAAGTACTCTTCCCAAAAATTGTGCCTTAAGCCGTGGAAATGGATTGGCTTTGATTGATTATCTGAAAATTTTGTAGGTTCTTAGAGATCCATCAACTCAGTGGATTATATTATAATGAAGTCAGACTGTAGGCACTACTTCTACCTTTTCCTATCTTGCGTGCTCCTTGATTATGTCATAGTTAATTGCAATTGCTAATGTGGTCATCTGTTCATTTGTTTATTTTCTTCATGTTTTTGTTTCAGTACTTTATAGAGGTTAGAGCTATTGCTGTGAGACATGTAAAGAAAGAGGATATGTGCCACATTGCTAAGGCGACTGGTGCAACAATGGTATGTACTAGTATGCAATAGGAATTACTGGAATCTACTTCTCATAAACAAACCAAATTGTTTGTGTTGTTTAAAGGAATGATGAGGGCATGTTACCTAATTTTTAGAATTTTAAAACTTTATTTTAAGTTTGTTTAAATACAAAAAATACAAGTGCAGTGCGTAACTTTCCTATATTTGACTATGATTCTGAACCTCGTATTTCATACTGGTCTTCAGATGTTAGGAATTTCTTATTTCTTATGATAACAAGTTTAGTATGCATGCTCAGTCCAACTTTATTGTTTCTGAAACCTGTATAACTCATAATGGGTTGAATCTTGTATCATCATTTTTGAGTATTTTGTTGACGATGTTTGTCTATACTTTACACATTTCACAAGCACTTGGCTAGTAGCTTGATGAGAAACTTTGTTATTTTCAAGGTTACTTTGGTTCTCAGAGGTGCAAATGACTATATGCTTGATGAGATGGATAGAGCTCTGCATGACGCCTTATGTATTGTTAAAAGGACCCTTGAATCCAATGCGGTAAACTTTGATGCTTACTGATAATGTTATTTGTGTGATCATTATTCAGTGATTCAGTTTTGATGTGATGACAATTTGAGGAGAAAGAAGATAGGAATTTGGGTCTGAATCTTAAAATTGGCTGTCAAAATTAGTTTGCTTTTTTGCATTGGATGTGAACCATTAGAATTGGCATTTCAGGTAGTAGCAGGTGGAGGCGCAGTTGAGTCAGCTTTGTCTGTATATTTGGAGTACCTTGCTACAACTCTAGGCTCACGAGAGCAGTTGGCAATTGCCGAATTTGCAGAAGCCTTGCTAATCATACCAAAGGTATAGTACAAAATAATTCAAAGCCTTTTATTTAGGGTTGGCAAACTGGCAATGGCTGGTCCCAGGCCTTATGAATTCTTTTATACTTGTTGGGCTTCAGGCCACTGGGTTCATGTACGGCCACCAGCCTGAGTCTGAAGCCCAATTTTTTTTAATTTAGGCCCAATCCTGATCTTATGAATTCTTTCATACCAGTCGGCCAAATGCCTGGGTTCATTCTGCACCAACCACCCCTCCGAGTCTTAAGCCCATTTTTTTTTTTTAATTTAGGTCCAAGTGAGGCTCTATATAAGTGTGACATAACAGTGAAGTGTCTAGTGCAGGTGCTTGCTGTCAATGCTGCCAAGGATGCCACTGAATTAGTTGCAAAACTACGGGCTTACCACCATACTGCACAAACAAAAGCTGATAAGAAACATTTATCAAGGTATCTTCATTCTCATCATTCCTAATACGACCCTAAAGAATTCCTTCATTTTCTCTATACTTTTCTTACGCTTCCCTTGAAATTATTGTAGCATGGGACTAGACCTTGTGAAGGGTACAGTTCGCAACAACTTAGAAGCTGGAGTTATTGAACCAGCAATGAGCAAAGTGAAGATAATTCAGGTATAACCTGTGCCAATATAGGATTCAATTGGTGATGTCTGTCTATAAACATGCTAAATGTTGCTTGTTTTCAGTTTGCCACTGAAGCTGCGATAACCATCCTTCGAATTGACGACATGATCAAGCTTGTCAAAGATGAGAGTCAGAATGCAGATGAATAATCGAGTTGCTCTGAGATGCGGCGCTGTTATTCTCTCCCTATTATCAAATTGGACGCAAATGAATGGTAATGAAATGCATCTCATTGAATTCGCCTCAAAGATGGTCATTCCTTGTTCTGGCCTTTCGGGTATATGCAAATTTTGATCAAGGCAAGTTATTTTTCTTTTTTTCTTTCGCAAAATAGTTGCTTGCATTATATGTTTTTGGTGTAATTATTTTGAGAGACCAAGAAATGGATATTCTTGGAGTAGTATTTATCCATCCTGAACAGCGGTGTAATGTAGCTTTTCTCGTCCACCCATATTTACGATCCTTAGCTCGTGGCAACTTCTGATGCCAAGGTTTTTCTCAGACGTATCTTCTTGAACTTCTGGGTTTTGTCTATTGTCATCAACTCATGTTTTGGATAATTCTGAAATGATTTAAATCGAAGAAAGATTGTTTCTTTACTGTTCCTTATTTTGGATCCTAAATTATGAGAGACCAAAATTTAGGTACTTCAGTGAAGAGTAAAAAAGGCTCATTTCGAAGCAGGTTGAAGTCTAAATTTAATTGCTGCAATCTTAAGATGAAATGCTATATATATACATACGTATCAAATGATTATAACATATACATATCAAATGATTATAACGTTAAAAGAATTCCAATTCATCAATTCATGTAAAGTCCAGGCTTCACAAAATTAGCCTATTTCTATCTGAATCGATTCAATTTGACTTGAAATCAGTAAATTTGGGTTGAATTGATTGAATTTCAATGTAAGTTCGAACTTTTCTTTTTCAACAAAACATTAGGTCGGGTTTTGATTCGGGTTATTTACTTTGGTGAAGTTGAAAATTTGCAAGTAAAATGATGTCGTTTTATATAAATTGATGTTATCACATAGATCTTTTATTTTTTTGGACTGGGCTCATGTTTAGACGAGCTTGAGCTCAACTAGGCTGGTTATCATCTCTAATAAAGTTGTATTATAAAACTAAAGTAATCCCATTCTAATCAATAAATTGTAAGTTTATTTAATCACAATTTGTTGGTAAAAATTTGGATTAATTGAAGTTTTGATGGAATTTGAATTATAAATAATTAGTTTATTGAATCGTTTAAAATCAAATCAATCAAATATTAAAATAAAAACAACATTTTTATTTAAAATCTAGTCAAAATTTAGCTTACTTGACATTCGGGTCGAATAATTCCAATCTAATTGGATCGAATGGATCGGATCATACGTAAGCTTTGACTGTGTTTGGTGAACATTGAATTAGCTAAAAATTAGTTGATTCATGTCTTTAGTCGAACAACTGAAAGTTTTGTTTGATAAGAATATAAATAATTAGCTGATTTATATTAAAACGCTGATTTTTGAAAAGTTGCACAATAACAGCGTTTTGAGTAGCTTTTTTGTCTTTAGTTAAATACGTGGAAATGAAAAATTAATCATACCCACACAAATAAACAAAGTTATACATTAATTAATTTTTACAAGTCAATTTATGCCTAATTACAATTATATTTTATATTTGGATGTATCATTATCATCATCATTGTTATTATTATTATTGTTGTTGTTGTTATTATTATTATTGTTATTGTTGTTATTATTATTGTTATTATTATTATTATTACTATTATTATTATTATATGTCCTATATTTTTTATTAAAATTATAAACTGAATTTTTGTAAAATTAAATATTTAAAATCTAAATTAAAATATTACATGAAATATTAAAATATATAATATTTATACCCTTATAATTTTTTTAAATTCATATTTTTATAAATTATTTTACACATAAAAAGTTAATACAAAAGAGATAATTTTACTAAATATTTTCGGCTTATAGCAAATGCAATTACGATATTTATCTATTTGCAATGCTCGATGATGACGTGGAATTATACTCAACAAACACAACACCTGAACTATAAAATGACCAAATTCTAATTCAAGCGGAGCTTTCACATATTTGCTTTTCAAACTGCACATTTCCTGGCTTTCAAGTCTCTACCTCGCTTCCCATTTCTCACTCACTCTTCGCGGAAAGCCCTAGGGTTCCAATCCCTCTCTCCTCACGATGTTTAACTTGTCCTCGGTGCTGCCGAGTCATATTCGGTTCTTGATTCAGAGCTTGAACGACGCCAACTCCGATTCCGTTTTCCGGGAGCTTTTCGAGGTTCTCTATAGTTCTGTATCATTTCTTTTTACTAAATTAGTGAATTGGTCGTCAGTTTGTAGTTTCGACATTTCTTTCGCGAACGAGAAACCCTAATTTGTCATATTCCATTTGGTTGAGCTCGATTAAAATGTGGATTCTCTCATTTTCGTTTTGTTTTTGGTCTGGATGTTCGTGAAATTTAGTTTTTAGTTTTACTACTCGTGTAAAAAGAATATAACGACGGAGAAACCGAAATCCTGATTTTAGTCTATAAATTGTAATCGTGCGTTATGTTTTGGTCAGTGTGCAAAAGAATCTGGAAAATTTTAATTCTCCTAAAAAGCATTTTTGTGGACTCTGTAATTGTTAATTTGTATTTGGCAGTTTATTGATCATGGAGTTGAGGGCAGTGTTATGGCTTTCAAAACATGCTTGGAAAATCTACTTTCTCCAAAGTCAGACCCGAAACACGAGCAAGTTCTCTTGTCGGTTTTCAAGTATCTCCTTGAGAAACCAAATTTCAGCACTGTGTTTTGTCAGTCACTAAGGTTCTTAGAGATCAATGAGGAATTCCTAGAAAAGTTATGTAATGTTTTGCGGCTTTCTTTGCCTGAAAAGATTGGCATTGGTC
>JANVCQ010000004.1:1299411-1319648 GCA_025531925.1 Erythroxylum plowmanianum
AATTTTAGGGTTCATTTTTTCAGGACCCATTCCCGCTCCATGCTGTCTGTGGGTCTGTGTGGAAGAATATTGAGGGCCAATTATCCTTTCTTAAGTATGCTGTATCAGCACCACCTGAAGTGTTTACTTTTGCACATTCTGGAAGACAGCTGGTAGGCTCACCTTTATTTCCTTGACCATCTTAATCTTATTGTGAATGTTATGATGCGCATATAATTAACTGGTTCCCACAGTGATTGTTTCCTAACTTTTGTCTTTTTCAATTTTGTTGGCTGGTAAATTCGTGATCCTGTTCCCTTTTCAGGTGACAATTAGATTAATTCTTCCGCATTTGAAGAGCTTTTCCTTGATAGTGTCTCACATAGCGAGAATTGAGCTTCTCATTTTGATATATTCACTGAGCTATGAAGGATCACTGTCACTAAATTTCAGCTTTTCTTTCAGGCATATATTGATGCACTTCATGGGCATAAGCTTCAAGCAGGACATCCATATAATGCCTGGATGTGCCTCGACCTTTTGGACGTGCTTTGTCACCTAGCTGAGAGGGGTTATGCTAATTCTATACATTCCATGCTGGACTATCCTCTTAGACATTGTCCAGATATCTTGCTTCTTGGGATATCTCATGTCAATGTACTTGTTGATTTCTTTGATGCTTGGGGAATTTGTTAATTTTTTTATGCTATATGACTTTTGGGTGATAAACTTCGCTTTTTACTTTACAGACTGCCTATAATCTTCTTCAAAATGAAGTGTGTTCAACAGTTTTCCCTGCATTAATCCATAATACTACTGGAAGCAACATGATCCTTTACCTCTGGCATGTGAATCCTGATCTGGTTTTGCGTGGACTTGTTGACATATACAGCGTTGATCAAGACAGCTCGATCAAAATACTGAATGTATGCCATGAATTAAAGGTAAAGTATTGGGCATCCATTTGTGGACTATATTGTGTTGCTCTATAGTTGATTTAAAAATGTTGAAATTCCAATTTTTAACAGTCCCTTCTTCACGACTTGAAGCTTTTGCTGTATTACTTAATTGATTCTGTGTATTCATACTTATAATTGGATTCTGTGGTGATTATATCCTATATACTTTTCTAGGTTTGATCTTTTGCATATTTTGGTGATCTTGCAGATTTTGCAGTCAGTATTGGATGCAATTCCTTTTCCTTTTGCAATCAAATTGGCTGCCATTGCTTCACGAAAAGAACTTGTAGACCTTGAGAAGTGGCTGAGTAATAATCTAATTATGTACAAGGATTATTTCTTCGAGGTATCTTTAAGTTGCTCTTCCATCCTCCTTAACAAATTAGGATCTAATGAATAAAATATAGAGATACAAGTGTTTAGGAACTCGTTAAACTTATATTTATTTATGGTTAAGCTTTGAAGTTTTCTGAATGATATTGATTTGGAATTCTTGATTCAATATTTTAGGAATGCCTCAAGTTTTTAGAGGAGATCCAACTTGGGGGATCACGAGATTTTTCAGCCAAACCTTTCCATCATGCTAGTGCTCTTCTCAATCTTTACTTAGAGTGTATTCCTACCTTCTTGAAGGTTTCTTTTCTAACAGAGTATTTTCTTCAAACTTCACGGCATTTGTTAACCTAGGTATGATTATCTCTATGTTCTATATTTGTTATGGCAGGCCCTCAAGGCTCATACTGGCTTAATTGTTTCTTCCAAACATTCCGAGGAACTCGAGAGACTGCAAGCAATTATTATTGATACCAATCTGAGACTTCAAAATGGTGGTTCTGCAGATTCATCCACTTCTGATGGGCATTCGGATGATATTGAGGCAGAAGCAAACTCTTATTTCCGTCAAATGTTTTCGGGTCAGTTGCCTATTGAATCAATGATTCAGATGCTTGCTCGTTTTAAGGATTCGTCTGTCAAAAGGTATGATTGTCCTTCTTTGCAGCTAGTTTCATTTCATGTATTGTGTTCTATATGTTCAAAATTTATTAAAAGAGGGCTACACTTTTTTTTTTACCCTAACAGAGGAAGGGGTGTTTTAAAGTCTAATGAATGAGTTAGCTTGGATTCTAATTTGCTTTTGGTAGTTAAATCATCTTTCTTATCATTCTTATGTTGTCTGCTATAGTAGAAGTTATGATTTGCTGAAATAAATGGCAGGGAACATGCAATTTTTGACTGCATGATTGAAAATTTATTCGAGGAATATAGGTCCTTCCATAAGTATCCAGAAAGGCAACTGAAAATAGCTGCCATCCTCATTGGTGAGTTCAATTGTTGAATATTCGGCTATTGTTATCTTATCTTTTTAGTAAAAATGATGCATCCTACTCAACATTTTATTGTATAGTGTGAACCTTTGAAGCATATGATCTTGACATTTGCTTATTAGGCGCAGAAGCAATTTGTAATATGCAATTATGTGAATATTTGTTTGATATTTTATCAGATTTATGGAGTTGTGTTTGTGACTCATTTCAGGTTCCATCATCAAGCAGCAGCTTGTAACCCATATTCCCCTGGGGCTTGCCTTGCGCGCCGTTCTGGATGCACTTCGCAAACCGCCAGATTCCAAAGTTTGTATCATGTATTATTTTGTAACTTTTCCCTTTTTATTGTTCTTACAAATGTTGAATTTGCTGCATTCAGATGTTTATGTTTGGAACCAAAGCTTTGGATCAGTTTGTGGACCGTCTAATTGAGTGGCCACAGTATTGCAACCATATACTGCAAATCTCTCATTTGAGAAGCACTCATGCAGACCTTGTTGCTTTCATCGAAGGGGCACTTGCCAGGATTTCATCTGGTCATTTGGAGTCTGATGGAAGCACCAACAGCACAGCTGCTCATGCCCATGGTCTGTCTCAGGTTACCTCTGGAAACACTGAGGTGAGAACACTGTCGGTTCTGTTACCTCCATATTAAGTTTTTTATCTCAATATAAATGTACTACTTTCATTTGTCTTATAACTTTCTATATGGCTTAGATGGAATGCTTTTTGATTTGATATTTCCTTCCTTAATTGGTTGAACTGAATTGACTGATGCAGAAATTGTTCCTTTTTTCTTACTCGTGGCTGTTCTTTTTATAGAATTTTTCGGTTTGCTGTAGACTTCATTATCAAACAGCGATTATTTTGTTCTCAACTATTGCAGTTGAATGCTATGGACATCTCACAGCCTGGGCAGCAAATTTCTTCTTCGTGCCATCTTCAAGAGCAACTTGAATCTCCTCTTGAAGATCGTTACAAAATCTCTGTAACATCATCCAACGATATTAAGCTGCTTGCATCTGGGGTCCAATCTACAGGTGCTACTGTGGATACCTCTGGTGTTCGGAAGGTATTCTTTGGGCTGTTAGGTATTTGTAGTTTGGTGGTTCATCAGTTTAAATCTGTGTTTAACCGAATTTGCAGTCGCAGAATGTTGTTACTGCACCACTTGCTATGTTATCTTCCACCCCTGGTTTTGTCCGTCCTTCCAGAGGAGCAACCTCAACCAGTAAAATTTATCTTCTCCACTTGAATCTGATTGTACTTCCCATTATTAATGACTACCATGGATACTTGACCATTAACGATTATTGTAGGATTTGGCTCTGCATTGAACTTCGAAACGCTTATAGCAGCTGCTGAGAGGAGAGAAACACCCATAGAGGTACGATCTTCCTCTTGGGCTTTTTGGGCTTATGTGGATCTTAGCATATTTATGAGTGTAAATCTCTTGGGAGGTTTAAATTGCATGGTTTGTCTTTGCTGGACTGTATATGGGGTACGATTGCATAAACGCTAATTTAAATCTTTTACCATTGGGTTGTTGGTTTATGCATAATTGAGATGAACGTTTCATATCTTCAAACATCTTTATGATAGCTAGAATCAAAGTCTGGAAATTGTCAAGTACACTGCTCTGGACTTTCACTGTTAGACACCAGATTCTAGTTTTAGGTTGTCATATTCTCCTAAAAGATTATGTTTCTGAGTGGGTTTGATGATTGATCAGACAATTGAAACATGTGGGGTATTGAACACTTTGCACGTTTTGAGTTTCTGTCTAATGAAAACATCCAATTTCTACTTGT
The DNA here is from genome assembly GCA_025531925.1 of Erythroxylum plowmanianum. Classification (NCBI taxonomy): domain Eukaryota; kingdom Viridiplantae; phylum Streptophyta; class Magnoliopsida; order Malpighiales; family Erythroxylaceae; genus Erythroxylum; species Erythroxylum plowmanianum. The sequence goes on from JANVCQ010000004.1 coordinate 1,303,486, forward strand.
TACAGGCTCCAGCTTCTGAGATACAGGACAAAATATTATTCATTATCAATAACATTTCAGCTTCAAACATTGAAGCTAAAGCAAAAGAGTCAGTTGATGTACTTAAAGAGCAGTATTATCCATGGTTTGCCCAGTACATGGTTATGAGAAGGTCAATATTTATACTTTCTAGTTTTTAGTTTGTATTTGTTTCTGTGGTAGCATGTGTAGATCTGGGTGTGGATAGATGAGAATTACTTGTGCTTGAAACATCTACTGCTTAATGTATCACAGGGCAAGCATTGAGCCCAATTTTCATGACTTGTACTTGAAGTTCCTTGATAAGATGAATTCAAAGGCTTTACACAAGGAGATTGTTCAAGGCACTTACGAAAATTGCAAGGTTTGCACTTTGCATAGTAAACGCTCGTGTCCTTCACACACAACTTAGTAGCTTGTTTGTGGAAATGCCGGGGAGAATTGCCTGTATTATCATGTCTATGTGTTATTTCAGGTTCTTTTAGGGTCAGAGCTCATAAAATCAAGTTCAGAAGAGCGCTCTTTGCTGAAGAATTTAGGAAGTTGGCTTGGGAAACTAACTATTGGCAGGAACCAAGTTCTAAGGGCACGTGAGATAGATCCCAAATCTTTGATCATAGAGGTAATTTCTGTGCTATTGCAAGCATTATTAATATCTCCAATATCGGTAATATGGATCTTAAGAGACAATCTCAGCATTATATAGTATTAACTTTTGTTTTTGCAAGTTACCACTACATCTTGGTGTTTATTTTCATACTTATGGTCTTCCTTTTTACAGGCGTATGAGAAGGGATTAATGATTGCTGTGATTCCATTTACTTCAAAGGTACAATTGCGATTTAGATTCTAAGATGTTTTGAGGTTATTTTTTATTATTATACACTCTGCTACTGTCTACAGATTTTGGAGCCATGCCAAAACAGTAAAGCATATCAACCCCCTAATCCCTGGACTATGGGTATACTTGGACTTCTTGTGGAGATCTACTCAATGCCAAACTTGAAAATGAACCTTAAATTTGACATAGAGGTATAGAGATGTTCTGAACATCCATTTGAATCAGTGACTATAACAAAGAAACATTATCGGCTTCACCAAATATGTGATTATTTTTGTGATACTGTAGGTTCTTTTTAAGAATCTTGGTGTAGATATGAAAGATATGACACCAACTTCACTTCTCAAAGATCGAAAAAGGGAAATTGAAGGGAATCCTGATTTTTCAAACAAAGATGTTGGAGCAGTGCAGCAGCAGGTGGTTGCTGAAGTTAAATCTGGGATCATATCGCCATTACATCATGTAGAGATACCACTGGAGGTTCCCAACCCTCCTATATCTGGTGGCCATACGCATTTGTTATCTAAGGTTTTCTGTTTCTTATGTCTCTAGATTTTGTGCTTGTAGCTTTTGATATGTGTCCTGGAAGCTAACCTGCTTCATGTTTTCAGTATGCTGCTCCGGTTCATCTCCCTTCAAGTACGTTGACGGAGGAAGAAAAACTAAGTGCATTAGGCTTGTCTGATCAGCTACCAACAGCTCAGGGATTATTTCAAGCCACTCCGTCACAGTCACCTTTTTCTGCGAGTCAGGTGTGTCTTTTCTTTGTGTTCCTTTGTTTTTATTTAGTAATTGATCGAGTTCTATGTTTATTGAATATCTGGTTTTGTGCTGTTTGCAGGTTCCTACAGCAATTCCTAACATTGGAAGTCATGTTATAGTCAACCAAAAAATTATTTCTTGGGGCTTTCACTTACATTTTCAAAGGTGGACTCAGTTGCATTTTCAATCTTTTCATGGCTAGCTATTCACTGGCATGTACTTACAGTAACAGTCTGTGTCATGTTTGTGTGTTGCAGAGCGATTCCTGTTGCAATGGATAGAGCTATCAAGGAGATAGTTTCTGGTATAGTTCAACGAAGTGTGTCTATAGCAACTCAGACAACAAAGGAGCTTGTTTTGAAGGTTTGGTGACTGAACTAAAGAAATTTAGTCCTTTTTTAATTATTCAACTTTTTTTCATCCTCACAGCTCTTCCTAGTTAATTTGTTTTGCCCATTATATTCTTCTGCTTTTGCTTACAATGTTAATTTAATTTTCAACTTTATTAATGCTGGTTAATATTGTCAAGGGGACATCTTCTAACAACTAAAATTTAGGATTATGCTATGGAATCTGATGAGAGTCGAATATATCAAGCTGCCCACTTGATGGTTGCTAGTTTGGCTGGGAGCTTAGCTCATGTTACTTGCAAGGTTATCTTCGCTGCTGATTTTCAGTCTTGATTTCTCTTGATTGCTTCTCCTTGTAATTAACTGGAGAGTTTCTTTGTTTATTCAGGAGCCTCTACGCAGTTCAATATTAAGTCAGCTACGGAACTTGCTTCAGGGGACTAATGCAAGTGAGATATTGGAACCCGCTGTTCAGCTGGCTACAAATGATAATCTTGACCTTGGTTGTGCAGTAATTGAACAGAATGCTACAGATAAGGTAGTGTTTAGCTTTTGATTTACATTGTGCATCTTTTCATATACCCGAAAGGGAGGCAGCAAACCTCCCATGCACAAAGGCAGTTCTTTTGCATGTTTGAAGTGTCAGTTGTTTCGAGTATATTAGGGAGACATTTTATCACTGAAAACATGATTTTTTTCCCTGTTCGAGATGTCTACTGTCTCCAGAGCCTATTAGTTCTTACCTCAATTTCACAGTGCAATATGATGTGCATGTATGACATCTATGTCTGCAACAAAATGGATTCAACTTTCCTAGCTAGGCTTGCCTGCATCAGGACATGTTATCAAGTATAGATAGTAAATTATGTAGGATGTGGCTACATCTGACGATCTTCTGTTATGGTTAAAGTTGGTCATGAATGATGAGCTGCATTTGATAGCTTAGTAGAAGGAATAGATAGACTGATAATTAATATGGAGGTTGTAGGTATGCCAATGGGGAAAGGATCTTTAATTAAGTTCACTGAAGAATGAGGAGATGCTATTAACTAATATTCAAAATGACGGTAGGTTTGGCATGTAATGAATAGGTAAAACTAGCTTAATGGGATCCATGGTTTCATGTCTGTGAGAAAAAGATTTAAAAAACTGCAATGTGTTGTCAAAACTCACACTACTAATTAGTTCTTGGATTCAAGACATGGATTTCAAAGATCATTATACTACATGCCATTGTTTAAATGGAATTTCCCCTTTATGTAGGCAATACATGTAATTGATGAGGAAATACGCCAGCAGCTGGCCTTACGAAGGAAACATAGAGATGGTATTGGTCCAGCATTTTTTGATGCTAATATTTATGCTCAAGGCTCCATGGGCATAATACCTGAGGCTCTTCGTCCTAAACCTGGTCATTTGTCTGTTACTCAACAGCGTGTTTATGAGGTAAGTTTGTTGAATCTTTTATGCGAAGATTGACTTCTGAAAGTAGTGCATAATTATGTTCTGTCCTGTCGCATCCATTCTCATCCTACTTCCAGGACTTTGTTCGGCTTCCATGGCAAAACCAATCTAGCCAGAGTTCACATGCTATTCCTACTGTCCCTTCAACTTTTTCTAGCAGTACTGCGTTGGCTGCTTCAACATCTGGACAACTTAGCATGGGTTACCCATCTGCATCAGGAAATATAGGATTTGAAGCAGCATCTCGGACTTTGGATGTTGCTTCAGAGACAATTGAATCTAATTCAGCTGCCCTTCTAAGGTGATCTATATTTCCTGGTATTGGGTCCTTCAACTCATGAAAGTTTGATTATGCAGTTTTTTAAATGCATCTGTAATTTTTCAGTACTTCAACCATTCACATGGGAGCCACTGATGGTGTTATCCAGAAAATATCTGAGAACAATACTGGCAGTACATTGTTTTCATCTTCTGTGCCTGCTCACGAACTTCGTCCTGTGGATGCTGCCATGGATGCTCTTAAGGTTGGAAAAACCGTATTCGTAGTCAATCTTGTTTTGCTAATGGCGTGTTAATGGTGGTTAACCTTTGTCATTTGTTTGAAGGAGCTTGGAATATCATCGCTGCCTGTCCCTACATCAGCGGGTCCTGAGCGCCCTAATAGTAGCATTTCAGAACCTTCATTAAGCACAAGAGATGCATTGGACAAATACCAGATCATTGCCCAGAAGGTTGACTCCAGTGACTCCAGCCCTTCTGCTTTTCGTCTTTCAGTGGTTGTTTTTGTGTTCTCTCTCTCTTTTATTCTCTCCACTCGAGAAAATGAAAGTATGGGCTTGTACAATTGTTAACTTCTTATATCAAATCTGTTGTGGTGGGTTTCTTGCTTTTAAGGACTATGTTTAGATGTTTAGCTTATCTTTGAGAAATTGAATGTAGACGATGAAAATTTGCCCTTTGGCTATATGTATAGGGAAAGTGCAATATGGAAGGAAATTCAGCATTAGGATCTTGTTACGTGATGTATGATTTTGTCTCCCTGTAATGCTTCTCTTAAAACTGTTTATGAATGGTTGCAGTTGGAGGCATCAGTCACAGGTGATGGCGGGGTGGCAGAAATTCAGGTATTCTTTCTTTTTTTTTGCAATAATTGGGGGATATTTCTGGCAGTACGTTTTACTGTGTCTTGATTTATCTTCAGGGTTTGATTGCCGAAGTTCCTGAAATCATACTTAGATGTATTAGTCGGGATGAAGCTGCCTTGGCTGTAGCACAGAAGGTATATCTTCCTTGAATGGGATACCTTTATTTTTTTCTTGTTACAGTAGTTACCTGGTCAATATATTTTGATACTTCGACTGATTTCCTCAATATTTTACCCTTATAGCTGTTTTTTTGAAGATTAAAGTGGAGCTTCTTTATCACTAAGTTGGTTTTAAATACAGGTTTTCAAGGGTTTATATGAGAATGCACCAAACAGTTTTCATGTTAATGCCTGTCTTGCTATCCTGGCTGCTATTCGAGATGTTTGCAAGCTTGTGGTTAAAGAACTCACCAGCTGGGTATGCCTAGAGTTTATAAATGCAAAACTGCTTCATATTTTAGAGTATTTTTCTTGTGCAAGGTATTTGTATGTAATGTTCTTTTCTGCTTGAATTTATTTAATGGACATTATTTTTTCAGGTCATTTACTCAGACGAGGAGCGGAAGTTTAATAAAGATATTACTATTGGCCTTATTTGTAGTGAATTGCTCAATCTTGCAGAATACAATGTTCATATGGCAAAACTAATTGATGGGGGAAGAAATAGTATGTTTAGAGATTTTTCTATGTTAGGAGATCAGTCATGATATCACTGAATTCACACGACTGACCAATTTTTTGATATGCAGAAGCTGCCACTGATTTTGCTATTTCCCTTATTCAATCTTTGGTTGCTGAAGAGCCTAAAGTTATTTCTGAGCTTCACAATTTCGTGGATGCATTAGCTAAGGTTGTATGTGTCTTCATTATTTGTTAGATTATCCTAGCATGCTTTTAATTTTTTTTCTTGTGCAGTCTCTTAAGTGTTTGTTACCTGCAGCTTGCGGCAAAACCTGGATCTCCCGAGTCATTGCAACAACTAATTGAGATTGTTAAACATCCTGCTGCTACCTCAGTGCCTCTATCTGGAACATATGTTGCAAAAGATGACAAGGCAAAACAGTTTAGGGACAAAAAGGTTAGCACATATTAGTCATACAATTTACCACAGGGAGTGTTGCTATTTTCCTCTTAACTTCTGGGTCCCTTTTCTTTTGATTTAGGCTACAAGTCAGGCTACTTCTAACAGGGAAGACTATGGCAATGTTGAATCCGTGGAGCCAGATCCTGCTGGTTTCGCTGAGCAGGTTTCTTGTCTTGATTTTTTTATTTCCTTGTTCTTTTTTAACCTTAACTTCAGCGTCATGCACTGGTTTTGGAAAACTAGTGATTCATTATACCTTGTCTTGGAACTTAACAGATTTTTCTTCTTTTTGGTTGGTTAAATATTTACCCTTTCCACATGCATTGTCTTGTATTTAGCGTGAACACTTTTATCTATAGTACTTCCTCCTTAAGTCATTTAGTTAAGCATTTTTTTCTTCTCTTTTTCAGTTTCTTATTTATTATTTATTTATTTACTTATTTTATCTTATCTTTTTTGTTTACTCTTTACGTCTTTTATCTGCATTTTATTATTTATTTATTTATTTATATTATTATTATCCTTTATTTATTTATATTATTATTATTATTAATTTTTTATTCTTATCTTAGTTTATTATTATTTTTATGCATTTATTCGTTTATTCTTTTAACTTCTATTTTCTCAAAACAATTCTTAAAAACTTTTTTTCTTTTTTCTTTTATCCTTTTTCTATGGGTCTATTAGAAATATTCTCTCTACTAACTAGGGGATAAGGCTATTTACTTTTAAACTTCATGTATATATAGTTGATGTCTAACCCTAGAATATGAAATACATTCAATAGTAGTAAACACCTTCCTATTTTATCACTATATAGCTATATACAACTCAACATTCCCCCTCAAGTTGGAGCATATAAATCATATGCACCAAGCTTGTTACATATAAATTCAATACGAGAACCTCTGAGAGATTTGTTGATTGGTTGAACTGACATGACTAGTAGTGAGACAGCCATACAAAACTTTCTCTCGGATAAAGTGACGATCAACTTCTATGTGTTTGGTCCTTTCATGAAATATTGTGTTAGAAGCAATATGGAGAGCAACTTGATTATCACACAATAACTTCATTGGTGATACTTCTGCAAATTTTAACTCTTGAACTAATTGCTTCAACCAAATAAGCTCACAAGTTGCTAGAGCCATTACACGATATTCTACTTCTGCACTCGACCTAGCAACAACATCTTGCTTCTTACTTTTCCAAGATACAAGATTCCCTCCAAGAACACAAAATCCTGAAGTAGAACACCTATCAGATGGAGAAACTGCCCAATCAGCATCAGAGTATCCAATAATTCATGAATGACTCTGGTTTTCATATAATAATCCTTTTCTTGGTGCACTCTTAATATACCTCAAAATTCGAATAACTGCATCCCAATGACTCTTACATGGAGCTTGTAGGAATTGACTAACAACACTAACCGAGAAATAAATATCAGGTCGTGTGATGGTGAGATAATTAAGTTTTCCTACCAATTTCTGATATCGACTTGGATCAGCAAGTGGCTCCGCCTGATCAAGTAAAAGCTTTGAATTAGGATCCATAGGAGAGTCTATTGGTCTAAAGTCTGACATCCCTGTTTCTTCTAAAATATCCAATACATACTTTCTTTGAGAGAGTACAATACCAGATTTGGACTAAGCAACTTCTATGCTAAGAAAATATCGGAGTAAACCCAAATCTTTTGTCTGAAAATGACAAAACAGATGTGCCTTCAATTGTTCAATCGCACCTTGATCACTTCCATTAATGACAATATCATCCACGTAGACAATCAGATAGATACATTGTTCTGATGATGTATATTTATAGAAGACAAAGTGATTACACTCACATCGAATCATATCAAACTCTTGAACAACATGACTAAATTGTCCAAACCAGGGACGAGGAGATTGTTTCAAGCCATATAAAGAGCGACGAAGCTTACACACTAAGGTAGACTTTTGAGGTAGTTGGTGTTGGTCGTGACAAGTCACACTCGCCGGAGAGAGAGATCGGTAAGAGGGCCGCTTCCTGTCAACTTCCGCCGACCTTTTCCGGCAGCAAAATCAGTTGTGTCTGTGGGAAATGACTGGTTGGCGTCAACTGAACAGGTGAGATGAGAAGCACACCGGAGAGAGGGATCGGAAAACCAACCACCGAGGTGACGAGCGTGCGTGACGGTGCGTGGAGCTGCTACCGACGGCAGGATTCTAGGGTTCTGCCGGCAAGTGAGAGAGGAACAGACTGGTGATTTTAGATCTTTGATCTAACACTAGATTAACGAAGTATGAACTTCGCTAGATATTGATTGGAAAGCAATCGGAAAATCCTAAAACCCTAGCTCTGATACCATGTGAAACTCAGAGAAATCTATTATTCATATCTTCTATACGTTGTAAATACATGTATATATAGTTGATGTCTAACCCTAGAATAGGAAATACAATCAATAGTAGTAAACACCTTCCTATTTTATCACTATACAGCTATATACAACTCAACAATTATTATTATTTTTTCACATGCATGGAACTGTGAAGTATTGATTCTAAGGTCATTTTGGTTAAGGATATTGAAATGATTGAATTTGTATATGTTTATTCCTGAAGCTACAATTTTCTGGCAACTTCACTTTCTTTCACACACATTCATGCAGTGCCATTCTGCTGACTGCATGAGTTATGTGATAAATTGGCACATGCCCCTCATCTGGGAAACAGGAATCATGGAGAGCAAATTGCTTGTGCATTTGTTTATTATATTTTCTGTTTCAAAATTTAATATTGGTGTTATTATATGTAGGTTTCCATGCTATTTGCAGATTGGTGCCGAATATGTGAACTTCCTGGTGCAAATGAGGCAGCTTGTACTCATTATATATTACAATTGCATGAAAATGGGTTGCTGAAGGGAGATGATACCACAGATCGCTTTTGCCGCATTCTCACGGTTTTCTATTCCTAACTTGAAACATATTGTTTAACAAGATTAGCTAAAGCTACCATTCTAATTTTTCTTCATTATCTTAGGAAGTTTCTGTCAAACATTGTCAATCGTCTGAGGTGATAAATTCTGGTGCATTGTCTTCACCTCAACAAGTGCAGACTCTATCCTTCCTTGCAATTGATATTTATGCAAAACTTATCCTTTCAATCCTTAAGGCAAGCATGTTCGCTTTCATTTCTTTTTAACTAGTTCTCGTTTCGTCGCTAACCGTACCATTTTGTTCTTTCCAGATGGAGCAAGGATCAAGTAAAGCATTTCTTCTATCGAAAGTGAGTTGTGACTAAATTTTTTTATACATTTCTGTTTCCGTTGAATTCTTGTATATGATATTTGGCATGTGACAGATATTGGCTGTCACGGTGAGATTTTTGCAAAAGGAATCAGAGGAGAAGAAAACATCTTTCAATCCAAGACCATACTTCAGATTGTTTATAAACTGGATGCTTGACCTAGTTTCCCTGGATCCTGTTAATGATGGTGCAAACTTTCAGGTAAGGTAATTCTTCTTTTTATATTTTCTGTTTCTGTTCACTGATGTCGACTGTGTGTGTTGCAGATTTTGACAGCCTTCGCTACTGCATTGCATGCTTTACAACCCTTAAAAGTTCCTTCATTCAGGTTAGAACATTCAACTTGGCCAGTTCACTCTCTGAAATACTTCTGAGATGGTCTTATATTTTGGTCTAAAAAATGAGATATTCTAGTCTATTGTCAGTTTCTGAAGTTTTAGAGTATGCCAATTAGGCTCTGGCCATTAACTTGGACATAATGTAATGGCTTATGGAGGCTTCAGCTTGAATGAAAAATAAACTACATATTACAGTAAGAACAAAACTTGTTTAATATAGATAATTATCACTTTTGCGCATAAAATGCTCAAATATACTTGATTGCAAATGCAGCTGAGTCATTACTAGTCAAGTGATTCATCTATGGATGTGTTTGCGTACATGCATGCGTGAGGAACTGTTGTTGTCTCTTTCCATGTCTTCAGATACAACCCATAAGGGTTTATCCGATTTTTGCACATAAACAACTTCTTATTCTGTTTCTTTTTTTGTTTGTTTGTGTTGGAGTTTGTTTTGTCCATCTTTTTCTGCAAGTTTGTGTACTGAGTAATTGAAGGCAGAATTTTTTATCTGCTAGATGATAACCAATTATGTTTCTCTATTGTTAATTTTGGAGTTCTAGGTATGGAAAGGTTTTTCCAGTATTTATGCTTCTCCTCTTTTTTCGTTAAACTTGTTTCCACTTCTAACTTAGACTAATGGTTTTTTCAGCTTTGCATGGCTTGAGCTGGTGAGTCATAGGAGCTTTATGCCAAAATTGCTCACAGGAAATGTGCAGAAGGGTTGGCCATATGTCCAGCGGTTATTGGTTGACTTGTTACAATTCCTGGAGCCATATTTGAGGAATATTGAATTGGAGCCATCAGTATGTTACTTCCACTTAATATTGGTTCTTAACCCATTTATTGCTCTGACTATTTTGATTTGTTATGTGCAGGTGCAAGTTCTGTACAGAGGTACACTTAGGGTTCTACTGGTGCTACTTCATGATTTTCCTGAGTTCCTTTGTGCCTATCATTTTACCTTCTGCGATATGATCCCACCAATCTGCGTACAAATGCGCAATATCATCTTGAGTGCTTTCCCTCTCAATATGAGGCTTCCTGACCCATCTACTCCAAACTTAAAGGTCCATCTTGGTTCTAGCATTGTTTCTTAACATTGGTTTTAAGTTTGTCCCTTTCTGGGATTTTTCTTGCAGACTAACTTTTCGCTTCATATTTGCAGATTGATCTACTCCCAGAAATCAGGGAACCGCCTCAACTTCTGTCTGAGGTGGATGCAGCTCTTAGAGCTAGGCAGATGAAAAATGATGTAGATGAATATCTCAAGGTAACTTAATTACAAAGACTGGAAGACTAATCTGTCTGCCTTCTGTAGCTTTTTTAATATTCTAAAAGATGTGATCACCAAACCCGATTTTATTAGAGAATGAGTTTTTGCAGTGATTTTTGCTGTATGGACGTGTTGTGTTTTTTGATCTTCTTTGGTCTCAAAGTCATTGAAAAGTTTTTAATGATATCGTATTTTAATTTCAACCACGTAGCAATTACCATCTACCTTCCAACTTTTTGGTATTCTCCTTCTCAATTTTAACTTTACATCCTTGCAGACAAGGCAGCAGGGTTCAGCTTTCCTAACTGAGCTCAAGCAGAGGTTACTTTTGTTGCCAAGTGAAGCTGCATCTGCAGGAACACGCTACAATGTGCCTCTGATCAATTCCCTAATTCTTTACACTGGAATGCAGGTATAATCTTACTTTTTGTTTTCTTTGGAGTTTTGCTCCTCGTCAACTTAGGATTTGTTGCTATTATTTGTGTTGTGACCACTTCTGTGCATGTAGCTTCCCCTGAGTGTCAAAGAAAGAATTGGTTCCTCAAGATTTCACTTCCTTGCTATTTTACTCGTATTTTTTTGTGTGTAATTTTGATGTCATTTAAAATGCAATTCCCCGGGGAATGGAGAGAGAAAGTGGCAAGTTCTTTAAAAAAATTTCTGGAAGGCTTACCTCACTGAACTAAAACATTGTTTTCCAATTCCTACAGGCCATACAACAGATGCAAGTAAGAACACCTCATGCACAATCGACAGGGAACTTGAATGTGTTGTTAGTGGATGCTGCTTTAGATATTTACCAAACTCTTGCCCTGGACCTAGATGCTGAGGGCCGATACCTTTTCCTAAATGCTATTGCTAATCAACTGCGATATCCGAACAACCACACACATTACTTCTCTTTTATCCTGCTTTACCTATTTGCGGAATTTAACCATGTAAGTATATTCCCATATCTGGAAGTATAAATGACTTCAATTGCTGTGAACTTCCTAAAGAAAACCTGGTTTTTCTCTATGATCTGCGAATTTAACATAAACCCGAAGCAGTTTTAGAATATGTTAAAATTGAAAAAGAAATGAGATGGGAATCATTTTCCATTTGGAATTGATGCCATTCGATTATTACATAATGATAATGAGTGAAGCAATTCCACATTTGCTTTTGTTCAATGATTTGATTTCACCCTCTCAACGACTTCATGGCGCTTTAGGTGTCCGGTTTGCTATATTTTGGTGAAATTTGTTTTTGGTTACTTGGTAGAGTATCTGAATGTTGAAGGTGATTGGCTTAGTTACTAATTCATTTCGATGGTAATCTGAATGTTGAAGGTGATTGGCTTAGTTACTAATTCATTTTCCATGTTTGTATGAATAGGAAATCATCCAGGAGCAGATTACAAGAGTCTTATTGGAACGTCTTATTGTTAATCGACCCCATCCATGGGGCCTTCTCATAACTTTCATTGAGCTCATTAAGGTAACTACCGTTTTGAATTTATATTCTTTCTATAGGCTTGACAATGGGACGGGTCAGCCAATATTCGAGTCTGATCAAACCAGACTTAGTCGGATAGTCCATTGACGACATTATAATCAGTAGGATCTTCTTTATACGTCTCTTTCTTCCTTTAAAAAGATCTTTTTTATATATATATTTATGTTGAACAGAATCCAAGATACAACTTTTGGAACCGATCCTTCATAAGATGCGCACCTGAGATTGAGAAGCTATTCGAGTCAGTTGCAAGGTCATGTGGCGGCTTAAAACCCATGGATGAAAGTATGGTCTCAGGTTGGGTTTCTGAGACCGCACGTTGAAATGACTAACCATCTTCAATCTTCCTAGAAATGATAAATAGTCTCGCCTTGTCTCTATTGTAAATTTTGCTGATCGTAGCAATGATCCAATTATTCAGGTTTGTCGCTGTAAATGTTCAACTTCAAGATTTTTTATATTCACGAAGAATATGTTAGAATCAGATTCTTTTTAGTACTGCCGATTAGAATCAGATTCTTTTTAGTACTGCCGACTACTAAGGCAAGTGTTGTATAAATTGTAAATTAATTATATTAGAATTTTTTAATTTACTCTATTAATTCAAGTTATGATAATAAAATGTAATTATTTGATGGAATATATATATATTATACATAAAAGGTTGAATTACATAATCTTTTTAGTGCTGCGTCTGGATGGTAAACTGTTGTATATCATACTTTCATAGGCTTGACATCTTTGCTTGAGCTCGGTCTGTTTTGTTTCGAAGTCCACGTGTTTGGTCCAATTTGAGTTGGACTTTTTTAATATACGACTTTGAATTAGACCTAAAACCTGAATAATCATAAGTTAATAATTTAAATTTGAAATAAAAATAAAATTTTGGACTTGGGTTCCAAGTCCTGAACTTGGGTTCTTATAGATATTTTTGGGTTGGCTGAGCTCGGGGAAGCTAGAGATTGTTCTCTCTATACTTGCAGTTACCGATTATGCTCCGATGGGTGTTAAATTGACATAGAGCTAGGAAATTTGAGCATGAGGGTCAAGTCGATCTGATTTCGCCAAATGACATTACTTAAGCATAGTTATTTAGGCCCCCAAAATCTATGGATCAAACAGAAATCGGGCCATCACATCCCTATGAAATGGAGCCCATGTTCAATGAATAACAATAAAAATAACTAATGTTATTTTTGCAAACGGAACAAAATACAAGGCTCGGCTACAAAAGTCATGGGCTTTCTGGAGTTTGGAAAAGCGAGGCAATCCATCTTGCTAAATGTCATGAAGTTACTGTGATAGTTTTTATTTTCCTAAGCCTCCCTACGAACCAAGTAAAGCTTCCCTACAACGTGAAGGATAGCAACAAAGGCAATGAAACCAATGCTCATAATAAGAACAACATTTGGAGAGATTTTGATCCCTGGAGCATCATCTGTGTAAAACTGAAGCATTGTCCCTGCCGCTCCTCCTGAGGCTCCACCACTCGTCGGCTTCCTCCTGCGTAAGCTTGCAGTCGCTGCAGCAGTTCCTCTCTGGGGTGCTGATCCGCCGAGTGCCATTTCTGTATATATATACCCACAAAGAAGCCAAACTTTAAGTTCAACATTTCCCAGAAAAAATAGAGAATGTATCCAACAGGTACTGTTGCATAATGGATTAAAATTCATGTTTAATTCATACTTCATTCATTAGCAACTGAGATTTTGAACCACTCATCACCTTGCAAGGAGTTCAATTCAATGTTTTCCAGACAGATGCTGGTGGTAACCATAATTCATGGATTTCTCACATATTGAATCAAAGTTGATCGAAACTAATTCTACAAGCATTAGCATCTGAACTCTATTGGTAGGATCTCCTTATTGACTTACCAAAATTAGTCCTTTATTAGGTAACTAGTCCTGAATATTGAGATCTCTATGGTGTTCTTCCACTCTTTAATTGAGAAGGGGAATAAAAGGGGAGTTTCGAGACTACTTTTGCTCCTTTCAAAGTGAACTTTCTTTTAGTAGGAATCCTTCTCCCATAAGAGATTCCCTCTCCTGAGTGTCCAAAAGACCAGGAAGTTTTCTGAAATGCCTTCGGGAGAAAAACATCAAATCAAACAATTCCTCTTTCACTAATAAAATAGACAGCTAATAGAAGGAATTGAGACAGTGAGTTATGGATCCATAGTCTTCCTATTAAAGGAAGCAGACTAAGATGCATCGAAATTTTGCTTCCCCTTATTATCTTGCAAACATTTCAGAAGAAAAGTTTTCCAGACATCTTCTCTCAACTAGTTTTCATAAATCTCAATAACAATATACCCAACTTCTCACAATGAATCGAAAAACTCATGTTTCAAAGCAAATTCTTCATACATCAGCAACAGAAATCTAAAACCATAATTACCCCTAAAAACATTTAGAACTCCTTATGTGCTTCCTGTAGTTGGATCTCTCTATATATCTCCCCTTCCATTCTTTTCCAAGTAAAAGACTTCAAGATTGAAGCAAGGGAGCTAAAGAGCTATGCATTTATTGAATTTATCATGCAAATAGATATGCCACTAATTTGTGTCTGTCTGTCTCTTAAGCTTATATTCTGGAAAATACAACCAAAAAAATGAAAGTTCATTAAGCTTCACGATCAACTTCTATACCCATAAGAACACAGAACCTAACCAACTAAATGCCGATCAGAATCTCGATCTGAAGTGAATCGCGATTCATTTAATCGAAATTATTGAAATAAACCAAAAAATAACCCTAGACAGAAACAATAAGATAAACGGAAATAAACACGAAACCGTCGCAGATACCAAATCAAATGGAAATAAACACGAAATCGTCGCAGATACTAAATCAATCTTCCAGAATTTCACAATCTCAATAGAAGCAATGAGAAATGAACTGTTAATGAAATTCCAAACCGAGTTTCAGAATCAGATCATATCGATCTAGGTTTCGAGAACTTGACAACAGTAAAAACAGATCTATCTAGAAACAAACACATTCGAATTACCAAGAGAACAATACAATGCCCAGAGATGAGAAACTCACCTGATGGGAATCGTTGAACTCGTAGATCTGAGAACGATTCAAGTTCGAAGCGATGGTTATGAGATCGCCTCCCTCGTCTCGAGAATGCTTATATTGCAAAATGGAACGACGTTACACGCATACTAATCCAATGGTTTTACGCCACGTAAATTATTGAAGAAATCAGTAGTCATCCTTGCTCTTACTGAATACGAGCTTTGGGCTCAGTGAACAACGTAGAAGCCCAAAGTTAGTTGGCAAATTAAGATCCAATCTAACTTTAAATTCACATATTATATGTAAATTAATCGAACTTTAAATCAAATTCAAATTATATGTTCAAAGTTAGAAGGAATGTCGACCAATCCAAACCACGGATCAAAATTGTTTGATCCGATCGGGCCACAAATATAACTTAAGCTGGTACAACCCAGCCCGTGACTCAACCAAAATGTCAAAAATAACGTCGTTTTACTAAAAACAATGTTGTTTTTAACTTTTTTAAAAAATATATATAAAGTTAGGTCAGACCAATTTGATGTTCAGTCATGAACTAACTTTTAAAGATGTCAATGAATCAGGTCAAACCCAATCATGAACTAACTTTAAAAGATGTCAATAGATCAGATCAAACTCGAGCCGACTAAACTTCAAATTAAATCCCATGTCTAAACTGGTATGTAACTAAACATTGAACCAAATACCAAAAGAGATTAATAAATAAAATTAAATTTTAATTAAAAATATTAATAAATAAAAATTAATTTATTTATTTTAATTTATGAAAACTGATTAACTAATAAATTAGTCGATTTTTATTTTAAAAAATTAAATTAAAAATTAAAAATTAAACTAAAAAATAAGACGGCTCAAAATTTTTATGAATAAACTAACCAAACCTATTTAGTTTTTTTAATCATTGGTGAAAACTTATGCAGCTACTTCTTGCTGCTTACATAATTTCATGTTCTTGAGGTGTTAAAGAGTCCAAACATTAAGTTTTCCTGCAGCCTGCCAAATTTCTCACTCGAGAACACGGAAAAGGGATCAGTAAACTTTTTCATTGT
>JANVCQ010000004.1:1324319-1348450 GCA_025531925.1 Erythroxylum plowmanianum
TTTGAAGTTCAGTCATGGACTAACTTTTAAAGATGTCAATGGATGAAGTCAAACCCAATCATGAACTAACTTTTAAAAATGTCAATTGGTCAGGCCGACCCCGAGCCAACTAAGCTTCAAATTAAATCACTTGTCTAAAACTAGTCCGTAACTAAACTTTGAATCAAATATCCAAGGAGATTAATAAATAAAAATTAAAATTTAATTAAAAATATTAATAAATAAATTTTAGTTTATTTATTTTAATTTATGAAAACTGATTAATTAATAGACTAGTTGATTTTTATTTATAAAAATTGGATCAAAAAATAAAAAATCAAACTAAAAATAAGACGGCTCAAAATTTTTATGAATAAACCGACCAAACCTGTTTAGCTTTCCTAATCATTGATCAAAACTTATGCAACTACTTCTTGCTGCTTACATAATTTCATGTTCTTGAGGTGTTAAAGAGTCCAAACATTAGCATCTTGCACAAAGCTATTAAGTTCAATTGAAACAACATACCAAAAGATTCCAAAGCTTACCATAAATATAGGCAATTAAGTTCTCCTGCAACCTGCAAAATTTCTCCCTCAAGAACACGAAAAAGGGATCAATCACATTCACAAGAGTCACAAATCCATCATAACTCAATAACCGTTTGCTTCCACCACTCAACTTGTTCAATCCCCACCTTAAAGATCAATGCTTTGCCCCACTTCTGTATTATCTAATGGTCTCTACTAAATCACCCAACTGATAACTATCACATGCATTGAACATTACAACCAAATAACTCAATATGCTTCTTCCGAATTCTCTTATGCATCTAAACTGTTTCCTCATTCAAGAATAAAACAATAATCGCAAATATTAATGCATAGTTCATCTATCCAATAACCAAATATGAGGAGCAAGTGCTTTTCCTATACATGATACATCACTAACATAACACCCCCGATGATATTGTACACAGGTAATAAGAAGAATGCGGAATAACATAAGAGTCAGGCATAGACGAGGCAGTTTACCAAATTATACCAGTAGCAGATGCATATATCGGAAGTATGAGGCACGAAATATGCTCGTAACTTGATATATGTGGCGAATGTGTACTAATATTTACACTTGAATTAATTCCTATAAAGTTAGACAACTACTCACCAGCTGAATTAAGACACCTGATCTGGCTTCAGTTGTCAACTTCACTAGACTAGATGTAACGTGTAACCCCATATGACTGAAGGAGTACACTCAGTTATTTCAGCGATCCAACTACAGATATTCGTTTAGCTATCTTGCTTCTTATGAAGGACTAATGCAATAATTAATAGCTGTGTTTAGTGCGTATAGCCAAAGATTTCACAACTGAAACTCAGATTTTCAGCACCAAATGGCATAATCAACCCTTCAATGCTCCAAAAAATCTAGAACCTTTATTGCCCACCCCAGTACCTTCAAGACTTGATGAGAGCAGAGATCTGGTATCCGGTCGCCATTTCAACTCTTTAAGAACGGAAAACAGAGATGCTAATGCAGGAGTCACTTCTGCATCCTTTATCTTGTTACATGATGTCACTTTCAATCTTTCAAGCTCCTTCCAGTTATCAATGACAGCTTCCAAACCTCCTGTTGTCAATAACGAGCATCCTTCCAATGACAAGAGCTTCACCTTCCTATCAAGAAAAGAAATTACAAGACCTCTTCGAAACAATAAAACAGAAAATTCCCCTAGTTTCTTATCAAACTAAAACAACAATCATTCTTTGCAATACCATCACCCTTAAGAAATTGTATACATTAAAACTACAAATCAAATGCTTGAAGCTGTTATTTTCATGGTTTAAGAATAAAGCATTATTGGTGATCTCTTCAAACAAGTAAACTCACAGGAAAAAAGCAATAATCGGACATTCAAAGCCAGTAAAATATCTATGACAAATGATAGACACGGGCATTACACTATTCATTTCTGCTAATTCCATTCAAAGTTCCAACGAAATGCAAACAAAAATAATATAACAGCAACGCAAGAACTAAACAAAGAGAGGAAAATTTCCATACCTACAAGCACTAATAAGCCCAAAAACATCGTCCTCCAAACCCCAACAGTCCTGCAAAACAATTTCCCTCACAGAGCTGCATACCCTAAACAAAGCCTTCACTCCTTGCTTATCCCTCATTTGACAACGCTCCAAGTACAACTCTTCAAGCGCTGCACAACATCCTAAATGCTCATCCGAACCTGGATTTGAATCGATACACTTACAAGACTGTAGCCTTAAAGTCTTCAAATTCCCACAAAAACTAAGCGCAGACAACCACCCACCATCCATTCTATGGTCATTAAGAGTCAACTCCTCAAGCATTTCACAACACTGCCCAATTGCTTTAATCCCATCATAACTTCCCTCGCACCCACAAAGCTCAAGCGTCACTAATCGCCGACACCCTTGAGCCAATATCGTCAACCCAATATCAGACACCACCAAGCTATAAAACCCATCAACAAAACCAACCAATTTCAACAGTTGTAGATTCCTACACTCGGAAATTCCCTTCAACGACATGTCGTCGCAGCAGTGCAACTCCATCTCTTGCAAAGTCTCACACTTTCTCGCAATACTCGACAACCCATTTTTGCTTGCACCAATTGCACCAATTCTCCGCAAGTTCGGGTAATTTTCGGCGATTATTTCGAGCCCGTAATCAACCAATTCGCGAGATAACACATCATTCTCACCAACAAACAACGACTCCGAGAACTCTGTATCAACAGGGACGCACAAGCTCTTGTTGGTCACCACGATACCGGAGTTTCGGGACTTCTTAATGCATGCTCGAATAATATCGAGATCCGTGAGATTCGGGAACCGGTGAAAGACCCGACCCGAAATGAGAAAGGACCAATCGAGGACAGTGATTGCACGCGCCAAACGACCGTGAAGAGACAACCAACGTTTGCAGACGAGTGAATTAGTCAAGTACTGACATGGCGGAATCCTTAAGAAAATTTGTAGCAGAACCTCATCGGAGAGGAGGGAAGTAAAATCCGGTGCAGCTAAGTCCGTGAAGTCGTCATGGTGAGGACGCGAGGTTGGTGAAGTTGATGGAGTAGTACCGGTGGAAGATTTGATATGCATCTTTTAACCCAACAAAAAAGACACAGAAAATCTCAATAATTCAGAGGTCAATTGTTTCTTCAACTTCAAGCACTTGCAGTTGGTCCCGTGTTTCAATGGAGTTTGGTCACGTCGAGATAGGTAGAGGAGGACTTTGGGGTATGCGTGGAGTGAGGAGCTGGGTTCGGATAAGAATTAAAACAGAGCTTAACTTTTTTTAAAAAAATAATTTAATAATTAACTTTTTAAACTTCATATCAATCAAGTAAAAAAGCTATTTTTACTTTTATGATAAAAAAATTAAATTATTTGATCTAATCAATCATAAAAATCTTAAATCGATTACTTTTTTAATTTAATTTAAAGAAAATAATAACCAATCATAAAAATCTTAAATCGATTACTTTTTTAATTTAATTTAAGGATGATAAACATAGCCCAGTCAAGCTCAACTTTAATCCAAGTTAACGCAACCCACGAAAAAATACAAAATGATGTCATTTTGTGAAATTTTTTTAATATGACCAAGTAGTCAGGGCCCGATTGCATCCTTTTTCATCCCTAATTTGGTCTATATTAATAATTATTGTTATTAAAAATTAGATAATTTATTAATTAATGAATTAATGTTTATAATTTAACTAGTTTAATATAAGATAATCTCTTATATTAAATTTTTAATTTTATTTAATCTTTATTGTATTTCAATTTTATGACAGCCTAATAACAGATGAATCTTTAAACATTTAAACTTATTACTTTATTAGGTTGATTTTTATTATCTTCGTTTTGACTTTAGTAGAATGAGTTTCAAAAGTTGGTCCTTAAATTGAAAACTTTAGAAGATTGTAAATTAAATAAAAATAAAAAATTAGACATCAATTATATCAAATTAAGTTTAGTTCATATGTTATAACTTAACCCAAATTAATTTTAAATCATTTCAATTATTAAATAATAATTGCTCCTAACATAAGAAACACTCATATTAGTTAAATTTATAAATAAATCTTAAAAGTCATTACAAAATGCCTTAATTTTTTTGTTACAATTAAGAGAAAACCAAAATTACCTCATAAAAAAATACAACAGGCATTAGCCCATGTAATCATATAAAGAGTTTCAAAAATATCGTCTCAAACTTGAAAATTTGAAGAAATGTCATGACCTAATTTAATCAGACAATCTACTGCAAAACTACTTTCACGAAACACATGCCTAATAGAACAACTCTAATTCTTAGCAAGTAAAGCTTGAATATCCGCACCCAAAACAGATAGGGGATGTGAAGAGATAACACCACAAGACTTCATCCACACCGTCTCCATGCTATCAGATTCTATCACCACCTGTCGAAAACCGTGATCCTACGCAAAAATCAAATCATCTCAAATGGACCATAACTCCCTCACCAAGATAGTTGAAACACCAATTTAAAAAGAATATCCCCTAGTCAACGATCAAATGAATCACGCAGCAACGCCCCACCACTAGTCAGCCCAGGATTAACAATAAAACTGTTGTCACAATTCAACTTTACCCAATCAATCAAACGCCTCACACCTTGAAATTTCGATTTTGAATCATAAATCAATGATACATCTATTGTAACTTTAAAGACACATCCATTGAAATTTACTAAGGAAATAAACTTATTTTGAAAGGCCCGTAAGTTCTAAACCTTCCACAACCACCAAATACTTGCCAAAAACTAATATGTCCAGTTAAAACCAAAAGAACCCACAGCACGAGCACGCAGATTCAAAGCTAGCCAATTAACCAAATCCATCGCAATAAAAAAATCATCAGGAACATCCTACTTGCTGCCACCGTGCAACCGTAATATCATTATTATTATGATGTTTAGTATTGTCGTTAATATTGTTATAATTATTTTGTTTATGATTATTAATGTTAGTATGATTCTTATTGTTATTATTAGTATCATTTTTATGTTTTTACTATTATTTGTATCTATTAGTTATTTTTTATTAATATTAGTTTATTTATTTAAATCTTAATTTCTTTTTTTGCTATTTTTCTTTTCTTTTTTTACTTTCTTCAATTACGTGAATCATTTAAAAACAATCTCTTTATTAGTTAAGGATAAGGTTGCATACTATTAGACTTCGTATCTTGACGAAATTTTTACCTAGTATTATTGTTGTTGTAATTTTACGAAATTTTTACCTAATATTATTGTTGTTCTTAATTTTAAGATTTTTATTTCTTTTTTCCTTACCCTAAAAGTATCTGCTTATCACTTTTAGGTATAAAGTTTTGGTCTCTTTATAGATTCATTTGGTCGGTATGATTTGTGGGGTGTTCAATGTTTTTCTCAAATTCATTTGTTCATCATTTTGTTTGTCACCGCTTTGGTGTGGCGGCTTCTCAATTTTGTCTGGTTCAATCCTGTCGGTCCGATTCACTGCTCAAAGTGCATCTAATGGTGGATGTTGTTTGGAATTGTTTATAAAGTGCTAAAGCCTACTTTTAGAAGTTTGGTATAGCTTTAATCTCATTGTAAAAGGCGTCGGTGAATGGGACAATGAGAAAGATTGGTGGGTTTTACTTTTTACAACGCATACTTTTCTTCATTCACCGTTGAGATTTAGATGCAATTTGGGTATTTCTTTAGGATAGATGTCTATTGAAAAATTATTAAGTAATTAAAAGTAATTTCGTATAGAAAATTATTACTTCTAAACATAAAAAATAATACGAAAAAAAAATTTATTTTTAAGTACCTACAAAATTAGAAAACCCTTTATAAAAAGAAAAAAAGATACCTGTCTAACATCTAATATTTTAAATACTAAATCAGAAGTTAAATTGGTAATATACAAAGTTTAAGGTTTAAAAGGTTTAATCGGTATTAAAATGTCGTAAAATTAACTAAAAATTGAATAAAGTTAAAAACTTAAAATATAATTAAAAAATATTTTCTTTACTTATTGAAAATTTTGAAGTTTAATTGAAAAATAGATTGTTAATTAGTGAAATTGAACGATTAATTAATTAATTAATCGAATTTTAATAATAAGAATTATTAAGGTAAATCAAACTAAAAATTAAAAGTCAAACTGAAAAATTGAACAATTCAAAATTTTTACAGTTAAACCGGTTGTATTTTTTAATCATTGCTAATATTAATTAATTAAATATTTATGACTTGTATAACGAGCTTGGTATAAATGTTTGCATTGAGTTTACAAGAAAAGGATTAAGGTTAGATGTGTGTTAGCGCGAACAACACTACATGTGAGTCTTTTAACTTGCATCACTATTATCGTATCACATCTATATGTAAGTCAACTGAAAACAGCATCTCTACTATATAAGAGTAAGGCTACATACTATCAGACTCCCTCAGATTTCGTTTCATTGCGAGACTTCAGGGTATGATGATGATGTGTGTGTGTGGGTTAGCTTAAACACCACTCCATAAGATTCAAGCAGGAATGCCAAAATTAGCTTGGCTCGATCCAATCTAACTTAGGCTTATGTTAACTGGGCCATGGGTTGCAACTACTTGACTCAACCAAGTCATTGGTTGGGCACGGGCTGAAATTGTTTCAACCTAAATCGACTTATGACCTGATGAAAAAATACGAAACAACGTTGTTTTTTATTTTTTTAAAAATATAAAATTGGGTCAAGCTAGGTTATTTGTAGCCCATTGGGTCGAGCTCGAAGCCACGTACTGACATCCCAATGCTATCCCAAGATTCAAGATTGAATTTGGGAAAAAAAATAGAGTTTAAATATTCAAATTAAGTTGAATTTATTTTAAAATAATATAATTTATTAACTTTAAATTAATTTGAATAAATTTATTATAATTCATATGTTTCAAAATTTTATTTCATTTATTAATTAAAACGTTACCAAGCGACAATAGGATTCAGAAGCATAACAAGCCTGTTTCAATGTTAATAGGCTGTTGATAATGGGCTTGTCATGTAAAGCACATCTCAGTCGTCGGATCCTTCTAGATGTCCCATTTCACATCGTTTGGCTCTTCGTTCAGGTAGGACGTGTAAGGGGTGACTGGTGAGAAAAGTTTGGCGCAATTTTTTATTTTTTATTTTTTATTCGTTTTTTAATTTTTAATTTAATTTATTTTAATAATTTTTTAAAAATAGATCAATTTATTAATTAATTAGTTAATTTTTTTAAATTAATAAATTTTTACGAATCAAAATAAATCGATTTATTTTTTTTACATTTTTAAAAATTAACTTTAAATTTTTAAATAGATATGAATAATCTCTTTCAATCATCATCAAAACATCTAATTGAAGTCTTGCTAAAGCGCTAAGTTTAGGGAAGTCCGATAGTACGCAACCTTACTTTCACTTAATCGAGAAGTTATTTCTGATAGACCCACGTATAATGTGACATAAGATCTTACAAAATTATAAATAGATGTGAATACATATCTAAGAAATAAAGTAAAATAAATCAATCAATCAAATAAATATAAAAGGTAAGAAAAACAACTAAATACAAAAAACATCACAATACAAATAAATACTAAAAAAACAATAATTGTAATATTAAAAAATAATAAGCAAGGGTAATAAATATAACACAAAATAATGTACACGTAGAACATGTCTAAGATTAGCAATAAACGTTAAGAGAAATACATACCAGAAGAAACTCGTACCAACCAGACCCAGCCCTGGATCAGGGTAGGAAGGGCACTTGCCCAAGGCCCAACTTCATGAAGAATAAAATAAGTAACAAAAAGGGCTCCATTTTATTTCATTTTATTCTTTATGAAAGTCTTGATCTTCATAAAGAGCAACAAAAGGACCACTATTTTACTTCTTTTATTCTTCATAAGAGCCCACTCTTAATTATCATAAATAAAATAAAAAGACAAAATATGAACTTTTTTTATTTGCCCAAGGCCAACAAAACATCAAGACTGGCCTTGATACCAACTATAAAAGACCCGGACAAGAATAACTGTGACCATGTTTGTCAAAACCTTAATTAAGCTACATAAAAAATATATAAATAGACCCAAGTATAATGTGACATAAGATCTTACAAAATTATAAATAAATGTGAATACATATCTAAGAAATAAAGTAAAATAAATCAATCAATCAAATAAACATAAAAGGTAAGAAAAACAACTAAATACAAAAAACATCACAATACAAATAAATACTAAAAAAACAATAATTGTATTATTAAAAAATAATAAGCAAGGGTAATAAATATAACACAAAATAATGTACACGTAAAACATGTCTAAGATTAGCAATAAATATTAAGAGAAATACATACCAGAAGAAACTCGTACCAACTAGACCCAGCACTGGATCAGGGTAGGCAGGGCACTTGCCCAAGGCCCAGCTTCATGAAGAATAAAATAAGTAACAAAAAGGGCCCCATTTTATTCTTTATGAAAATCTTGATCTTCATAAAGAGCAACAAAATGACCCCATATTTTACTTCTTTTATTCTTCATAAGAGCCCACTCTTGATTATCATAAAGAAAGAAAAAAGACAAAATATAAATGCTTTTTATTTGCCCATGGCCATGGCCAACAAAACATCAGGACCGGCTTTGATATCAACTATAAAAGACCCGTACAAGAATAACTGTGACTAAGTTTGTCAAAACCTTAATTAAGCTACATAAAAACCAAAATAAGCTATATATAAAAGGTACATACTACACAATAAATGCAAAGGACAAAGGTTATTGTAATGTCTATTTCAATCATTTTTTAATTTTATTTAAGTTTTAGCCCATTTAACGAAAATTTAATTTTAGTTATCTTTTAAATTTTGAAGTTTTCGTGACATTAACTTAACTTTCGATCTAGTTTTTAAAATATTACTTTTTAATTATTAGTAAAATTATAAATATTTATTAATTAAAACAATAATATTATTTCAATACAACATTTGACCTAATTCAAAATCTAATTAATTTAAATGTAATCCATTAAATTTAAATATGTATTCAATTTTCTTTTTTCCATTTTGTGGTAGATTTTTTAATTTTTTAAGAAAAGAAATTCACAAGGTTTACGAAATTCCCTTACAACCCAAGCAAAAGTTGGGAACAGTTCTGTTCCCACATAATTGGTATCGATCCACAAAATAATCATGTTTCCAAAAATAAGTTCTGTTCTTGGCAGGAAGTGTCCGTCTCGGGCTCGATATGTGGTTACCTAATTTTGTGAATTTCTCATCCCTCTTTTTTTTTTTAAATATTTCTCGATTGAATCTTGATAATCCATACCATTTCCTCCCTGGAAGTCCCAGATAAGCGATTATCAAATCCTACGTAAGCGGAAGCCGAGCGAGTTCTTATGCTTCATGCTCACCAGTAGCCATGGAAGTCGCCTGAAAGTTGGAAACAGAGATAAGAACATAGGAATACAGGCACTATAGTCTCTCCTCGGCGGCTAATTCTAAAACCTCCTGGAAACATGGGCCAGTGTGTTCCAAGTTGGGGTCTTGATGATACAACTGTTCCTAACAAGCTTTCTCTTCGGTCTCACCCCAACAACTCCACAGCACCAGACGTACCCATGTATGAATCATTCTCTACCTCAATCTGTGTGGACTGAGTGATGAGTTTTAGCTGAGTTTAAGGTGGTTTGTTTTCGATGCAGGTTAGATTACGAAGTAGCAGAATTAACATGGGAGAATGGTCAACTTGCCATGCACGGTCTTGGTCCACCTCGCGTGGCTGCCAAACCCATTCCCTCATGTACTCCTTCTCCATCAAAGTACGCTTGGGACAAGCCACGAGCCAGTGGCACACTCGAGTCCATAGTCAACCAAGCCACCACTCGCTTACCAGAGCACAAGCCAACTCTCGTTAACTTGGGACGGGATGATTTAGTCCCGTGGATTGAGCGCAACAACCACAACCGAAAGTCAGCTGCTGTCTCCACGACCATGACGAAGGACGCTTTAGTCCCTTGCTCGAACCGGACCGAGGTTGGGTGCTCCACACGCGTGGGGTCTTGTAGTGGGCCGACCGCAACGGGGGACGAGGAGGGGTTTCTCCAAGGAAAACGAGGGAGGGCGGTGCGTGTAGCGGTTGCGCCGCCGGAGTGGAGCAGCAGAGACCAGAGTGTGAGTGGAAGTGCCAACACATTTGGGATGGATAGCCAGCATGTGACTTTGGACACGTACGAGAAGGAGTTAGGTGGTGGGTTTACTTCCACTTCAATGGGGTCTCAGGAAAATACAAAGACAGTTGCTACTGCCGATGAGAATGACTCAGTCTGTCATAGTAAACCACAGGTAACTAAATACGATCGTGTCCATTATGTTCTTAATCATAATTTGCAGATTTTAGTTATAATATGTTAAGCCCGACTTGTTCTGATTGTCCTGATTCATTGCAGAGAGTAACAGGTGACGAGGAAGAGAAGACGGGGAAAGGGAAGTCCACAGTTTCGACTAAGAGAAGTAGGGCTGCTGCTATTCATAACCAATCTGAACGTGTATGCCTCTTTCTCTGTCTCTTAACTTGCATTTTCTGGGCGAGGAAGTTATGTTTTTCAAGGTTCTGATTCTGATGAAGATGATATTTTATGTAAAAGATGTGATGCTTCAATGATTAGACTGGACCACTTGGTTTTGTGTAGTGACTGAGAACTAGTTTTATCTTTAAACACGATTCCATTAATTAGAATATGAATCATAACAGAAGTAATGGCTGCAAATGTACTTTATTTTCATTTGTAACAATTTCCCAATTCATCTTCATTGCGCAGAAAAGGAGGGATAAGATAAACCAGAGGATGAAAACACTTCAGAAACTGGTTCCAAATTCCAGCAAGGTACAAAGTTAAACCTAACTCCTATCTTGTTCTTCATATCAAATAGTTACTGTATCTTTATTATCCTTAGGGTTTGTTAGATCTGTGAAGGGTTATGGTTTCAGTTTCCAACTTTTGTTCTTGACTTTGAACCATTTTTGTGGAACCAAAACGTTAGGACTTAAGAGAGATGTAATAAAAGTGATGGGACTCGTGTGTCGGCCTCATTCAAGCTTCTTGTTATCTTCTCTTCTGGGGTAGGGCCGACCAAGTTGATCACCGTAAAGTTGGTTCAACTTGTTGAATAGTAGATAATAATCTTTATGTCAATTTGGTTAGATTCTGATGAGGTAAGTCTGATGTTATCTGAGATGAAACTGTTATAATTAACATTGCAGAAGTGGGTGTAGTGCGTAGGAATTCAAAGCTGTGATCCACATGTAGAAAGATAAATCGTAGCCCAGCTTTAACTAAAAGGTAGTAAGTTAATGACTTGAGAATTAAATGTGCAGAAGACACAGAGAGGATAATAACATGATAGAGACTGATGTGGTCCAGGGCTCTTCTGTGTTCAAACGGCTATTAGTATCTCGGGACTGACCCAGTTTTTCGAGTCCGTAAAACCCTATTGGATATGGGGACAAGTTGCAGAAGATTGCTCAGTTTTTCTTTGTTTTTTGAGAACAATTCTCTACCACATATTCCTGTATATGTAGCCCCTGATGCTGCTTTTTTTCTATGAACTTATCATCTTCTATTGGTTCTATCTACATTTACTGTTTACAATTCGTAATGATTGGCAAGAACTGAAACTTTCCTCTCAGGATTGTGGGTGGGGTCAGAGTTGAGAAAACGTATCCACCACCATTGAGAGTGGAAAGTTTAAGCAGTATTAAACAATTATTGGGTATCTGCAAGAAACTGTTGAAACCCTTTTGGTTGATGATTTGTTGTTTCATTGAATTTAATGTCATTACAGACGGACAAAGCTTCGATTCTAGATGAAGTTATAGACTATTTAAAACAATTGCAAGCTCAAGTTCAGATGATGAGCAGAATGAACATGCAGCCTATGATGTTGCCAATGGCTATGCAACAACAGTTACAAATGCCGATGATGACTCCCATGAGCTTAGGTATGGGTATGGGAATGGGAATGGGACTTGTGGACATGAACACGATTCCTCGTACCAACATTCCTGGAATGTCTCATGTTCTTCACCCAACAGCTTTCATGCCTTTAACTTCCTGGGATGGTTCCGCTGATCGCTTGCAAGCTGCTGCTGCTGCTTCTACATCAGTAATGGCTGATCCATTGTCCACATTCATCGCATGCCAATCACAGGTAGCTTTTCTCTGCAACAAATATTGATTCCATAAATAAAAATATATATTGATTAGGACATGGATATGGAGCTAACTGATAAAAAATAAAAATTTTCAGCCAATGACCATGGATGCCTACAGTAGATTAGCTGCAATGTACCAACAGCTTCAACAACAACAGCAACCTCCTACTTCCAATTTCAAGAGCTAAATATGGTCTTATGACTCTTCACCTAATGGTGTTGTTCATCCAGAAAAGATGGATCGCAGCAAATCAAATCCAATTCTGCAAAACCCTTTTCCTGAGATTACATATTTGTTCAAACTATGACATATATACTTCGTTTAAATGTACTTCTATTAGCGGCATTGCATAGATCCTTCGGAGTGATCAAGATTTCTTTTTTTTTTCTTTTGCAGTCATTTTGCCATAATATCTGATAATGCGTATGCTTGAGTATAAATAAAAGAGACGTCTCAGGTTTTTATTGATCAAAATATACATATTTAATAATCATCAATCAATCATTTCGATAGTGTCAAGACATTGATGTTCCAGGAGACATGTAATGTGTAATGTTTACCAAAAGATCAACATCGAAATGGTTGGAGTCTGGCTTGTCAACTTGGATCAACGATGAGCCACACGTTTGTTTCCTTAAAAAAAAATCAAATATATACGTTCATGCATCCACCCAGAACTGAGACAGCACAGAAACAGACCCGAGAGTTAATAAAATTTGTTATAACAGAAGAATCTTAGTTCGATCATATCTGCTGCGACTTGATGATGACTAGACCGAGCAAAAGCTGACAGCAAATGCTTGACTTTCTAGCTTATATAAAAGCTTGAACGTACGTTTGGATTCTAAAAGAGATACTCAATGAGCTGGTTAGAACAACATGGAATATATATAAATTGCCTTTGGAATAAAGATATGAGAGTACCCAATTGTTCATCAGACCTTGGTTTGCCATTTTCAATCTACTTGTTTGATGAAGGAATATATAAAGAGCATCCGATTTTGTTTTCTGATATGGCGATTCTCACGTTCTTTTGATATTGAATCAATCCAGTTCAGTTTCGTAACACTTTTCGCAACCCTTTTGATTGCACTGCATAAAGTGAAAATCGAAAGAAGAAAAATCAATATCTTTTTATCTTTATAATTTCTTAAATTCCTCCAAAAATCTTAAAAACATAAATGATAACAAATTAAAATTCTAACAAAAAAGGAAATATATTTCTGAAAATAACAAAAAAAATCATCCGAGGAAAAAATGATAAATTCTGATTCAAAATTTGACTCAAATTAGTAAATTTGTTGTATTATAAGTCTCGTAATATGGTCTATTAAAATTATTTTTTTCCAAGAAAAAATTTAAGTTAATTAAAATTGTGAACAATCTAAATGAATAATAAATTCAAGGTCCAATTAATTTAGAATTTGTAAAATTGTTTTGAATTAAATATTTAATATTTATCAACTTGAATTAATTATTTAATATTTTTCACCTTAAATTTTTAATGATTTGTTTGAATTCTATTTATATTTGAAATATCTTTTTATATCATAAAAAATTTATAGTTATAATCTAAATTTTAAACTCATAAAATTGTATATTACCTACGTCACTTTTTTTTTTTCACATTTGCATGTGAGTTTACGGGAAACAACATTTCTATTATATAGAGATAAGGTTGCGTACTATCAAATTTTTTTAGACTCCGTTTCATTACGAAACTTCAGATTAAGTGAGATGATAATAATTTCATAATATGATGATTTTCAGACCTTGTGTTCACTAATTATTATTGTGGTCGTTGACGATAACAAAACCAGTTAGTAAGCTTTCTTTGGGGACCAGACATTGGTACTTATCGAGTAATCTCCACACATATGAAGATGGTCCTTGAAGGTACCATCAAGTCTTCGAATCTCGTACGTGCAAGATGGTGGATGCCTCAGGACCATGTATACACACACTTTCTGCACTTGTCAAGGCTCAAGAAGGTCAATTTCTTTAGTTAATGTTCTCAGTATCATTCTTCAATCTCGTCCTTATCCGATTTGCTTGGATCAAATGCAACATCGACCAAATCGAAACTTCACGCGCTTCGCTGGAGATTTTTTAGGAATCAAAACCTTGAGCAATCTGAAATTTTATCTAATAAATGGATCCGAACATTTCGGGTTTGGACCCATTTATCCGAGCAAAGAGAGCAATAGAGGTTGAAAAGGAGATCAAGCTAAATCAGTGCAGGCCGAACAGGACAAGGGTTTAGGCCTTGGCACATGGCTCAATCTGGTTCAGTTTTCTTTTTTGGTTACAAGTGAATAGAAACAAAATTACAATATCTTTCGAGGGAGGCTAACTCCTGTCATATCCTTTATAAAGATATTGGCACACCCAAAGGATGCTCTATCAAAAGTGGTGAAATCGAGTCCCAAAGTAATAGCATGATTGGCGAGCCAATCAGCACAATGGTTTCTCTCTCTGTAAGTGTGTCGAGGAAGAATAACCCAGTTCCAGATGAATAATTTGTTGATGCCCAGGACTAATGGGTTGAGCGACATGGATCGATGCGGTGCATTGGAGAGGAGATCTTTAACCACGAGAGAATCCAGTTCGAGAACCAAGTGTCAAAAACCAAGGGCCCAAGTCAGTTGAAGGCCCGAATATACGCCTCAGAGTTCAGTCGAAACCGAGGAGCACCAACCTATATTCTGGACAAAACCGTCAAGCCAATCACCAAAGCTATTCCAAAGAATGCCACCTACAGTGGGCGAGGAGGTAGCGTTGTTACACGCTCTATTGGTATTCAGTTTGACCCACTTCGGAGTAGGCAGACACCACCCAAGAAGTTGTTCGTGACACGGTCGAGAGGCAAGATGGGCTCGAAAATGCCATATTGACGCCTGAGAAAATCATTCGGACATAATTAAGGACGATAGTCGCACGACATGTCGGCTAGGAGATGAGTCAATTTGTTTTCCTAACAATGTTTTTTAGGTTTTTCCGACATATTCTTTTGACTAAGTAAACTAGGAGTGACAAAGAGTTTGATCGGATCGAATCATATCTATAATCGGTTCGGCCCAACTCGACTCTTAGGATATTCATTTATTATTATCTTCATAAATTATGATCATTATAAAAACTCACCTTTGATTTCTGTTTTCTATTCTAATTTGATTTTTAAAATTTTTGTTATAATATGATTTTTATTAATTAAAAATTAACTAATATAATTTAATTATTCAGTTTAATTTAATAATTAATTCAAAGAAATTTGGAATTTTCATATTTTAAATTAAAATATCTCAAAATATATATACTCTCAAATAAAAATGCATTAAAAATTTTAATATTTAATATTTTATTTTATAAGTTAAATATATTTTAATTAATAAATAAATATTAGCTTTTATGAATTTTAAGTAGTAGCACATGTGTATCCGCACTTTCAGGAGTAAAGCATCATTGAAGAGGTTAAAATGGGAAGATGGTGGAGTTGAAGTTATGGATATCTTCTGACCGACGATACATTGCCGATTGGTTGTTATCATGGGCCTATGTACTGTTCTAAATCTCTGACTGTGGACCACGAACCTCTCTAGTCCAAGTATCCTTTTTGTTGGTGGACCTCTAAATCTCCACTCTGAGGTCCAGTTGGCCCTATAAAAGTTTTCCCACAGCAGAGAACACTGTGCATTTGCAATTACACACTTCTTTTCAATTTTTTTAACATATAAAATAAAAGTAAAAAAAAAAGTCAACTTATTAAGTGCACAAAACTTTTCATTTAGCGAGAGTCATAATGTACGCAATATTTCATTTGTATTTTTATATAGAAATTATTTTTATAACTCGAACTAGTAATCTTATGATAACAAAAGAATCACTTTAGTAGCTTCGAGATCTTTATAAATAATAGTCTCGTTTTCGTTTGGTAGGCAATCAATCTGCTAAAAACTGTTTGACTCTTCAAACAATTACGAAAGCTATTTGAAAAGTAGCAGATCCGATGGCTTATTTAAGATAAACTGTTAAAAATGAAAACACTCATATATTAGCCATAATTTTAACTATCAAAAGTCAATTGTATTTTTCAATTGAGATTCTTAGATACTTACGTTTTAAAAACTACGTTTGTTCTTATAATTGTTTTATGCAGTTAAAGGTTATAAATAAAACGTTAACATTAAATAAAAATAAAAATAAAAATAAAAAGAGTTGCATAAATTTTTCATAGACGATGAAACAGTACAGGTGAATACGACCTCTTTAAAATCTAAATTCTTGTAAGAATATTTAACGAAGTACTAAGATATATAATATTCATGCCCTAGTAATTTTTTAAAGTTATGTATTTATAAGTCATTTTATACATAAACAGGTACTCCCTCCTATCCAAAATAAGTGTCGTTTTAGAGATACGCACAATTATTAAGAAAGTTAATGAAATGTTTGATATATCCTTATTAATTGCATGTTGAATTGTCTTGAAAATGTAATATGTATAATTATAATGTGAGAAAAATTAAAGGATAATTTTGGAAATAAAATTATAAACATGCATGAAAAATTGTGAACGACACTTATTTTGAATAGTTAAAATTTCTCTAAAACGACACTTATTTTAAATAGGAGGGAATAATTTTTTCAAACATCTTTAACAAATAACTAATACAATCTGTTAATCAAATCAACTGATATAATCATTTCTAATGCATTCATCCAATTGCCAAATAGAGAATACCATTATATATATATATATAATAAAATAATGTTTTTATTTTTATAAATAATTAGTTTCGAACAAAAAATTTGATGGAATCACTACGTGATGGGCAGGGGTGAAACGAGCGAAAGATATGGCAGGCATAGCTTTGCAGGTTGCAGAAACCAAGATTTGGTGAATCTGATGAGAGCAAACCAAATGCACGTGTGATTGGGAGGAGTGTATGTATCTTCTTCGTCTTCTTCGTCTTCCACTGCACAAATCTCCATACCAAGTCGTCTTTAAATGCCGCCAAGCTTTGTGGGTCCAAGAACCCCAATCCTAACACCTACCAAGCTATGAACATTTTCCTGAAATTTAATGCCCATTCCTACCCTTGCAAGCCCAGTGTCGGCGAGATTGTGAGGAGACAAGCTCAGAGATTTATGGGTTTTTTTATTAGTAACACTGAACCATAGCTTAGCTGTTACATTGTACAATGAGGAGGCAGTCGAATCTTACAGTCTGATACTAATCTTAGCTTCCTCACACCTTCCAAATGCCAAAGCCCATGGTGGGCTCCTGTTATTTTATCTCCATATAAACAGCTATGGAGTGTTAAAAAAGATGAATATTGAAAGTGAAACTTTAGATTGGTGCTTGTCGTTTTCTGAGCCTTTCAGGGTTTATAAATCCTCCTAAAACCTTCATTATCATTTCCTACCAATAACTCGTTTTCGGGAGCTTCATTTTCCACCCAAAAAATGGCAACATCTTCTCTTGCAATCTCCCCAAGAAAGCTCCGATCAGATCTGTACTCCTACTCCTACCAGAATGACTCCAACACCCCACTTGTCATCTCTGTGTTCGCTTCCCTCATTGAGCGAACCATGGCTCGGAACCTCAGGATTGTGAAGAACTGTTCTTGGGCATTACCCAAAGACCTGAGGGCTCGTGTCTTCGATTGCCACGAAGCTCCGGACATGACAATTCAATCGTATCTTGAGAGAATCTTCCGATACACACGTGCTGGTCCCTCAGTTTATGTGGTTGCTTATGTTTATATAGATCGTTTCTGTCAGTCCAATCCAGGGTTTCGTATCAGCGCAAGAAATGTTCACAGGCTTCTCATCACAACGATCATGGTGGCTTCTAAATATGTTGAAGACATGTAAGTTAGATTGCCTCTTCTTCTCTCCAATCTTTGCTTCTTCTTGTTCTTGTTCGAGACTCCACGACTGATGCCAATTCCTAATTCTTTCTTGAAACAGGAACTATAGAAACTCTTACTTTGCTCGAGTCGGGGGCTTGACGACACTTGAACTGAACAAGTTGGAACTTGAATTCTTGTTCTTGATGGGCTTCAAGTTGCATGTGAATGTCAGTGTTTTCGAGAGTTACTGTTGCCATCTAGAGAGGGAAGTGAGCATCGGAGGAGGGTATCAGATAGAGAGGACTCTGAGATGTGCAGAAGAGATCAAATCAAGACAAAACGAAGAGAAAACATACAATCATATCGCTCGAATCATGTTATAGAATAAGATATGTTCATGCTATGGAATTTTGATCTGGCAATTTTTCGTGTAAATTCTTGTGTACAGATTCATGTATGAACATAATTTACATGGTTTCTTATGGATATTAGCTTCTTGAGAAGGGAAAATATTAGTATCTGTTTCTTTTTATCAGTATTCAAGCTTCATCAGAAATCAAAATTCATGTTAGTTTCATATATTTTGTTTTCTCAAAAGAATGATTCTGAACACAATCCCTTGATCTAAGGGGCATGATTGAGGAACAATTTGATTCTGTACTCGTCCATTACAGGTAAGAAACACAATTCCGGTTTTCACTCTGATCTGCAATTTGCGTTCGTTACAGGAATTCAACCATGGAGGAGGTAGATATGGCAATGTTATGTGATATATCTATCAAATTTTAAGTGTTTAAAGCACAAAAATGTCAGTTAAATGACCACTAATGCGACAGGAACCCTGTGAGAATCAGGGTTAGGTTGGATTCCAGCCTGAAGTTGACAATTTTGTCGAGTTTGAGTTCGATTCCAATCAAACTTGTTCGAATTTGAGCTCGATCAGGTTACTTATTCGAAATAGTTCGAACCGGTTTGTAAGGCCAGACATGGCTCTTTCCGGCCAAAACTCTGACTTGAAACTTCAGAGGAAGCAGAGGAGGAACCTCCAAAAGAAGCAGAGAAAATATTTCTAAAAGTAGAATTCAATAAGCTTTATTTTTGCAGCCAAAACTCAATTATAACTCATCCAAAAGAAGTAGATAAAAAACTTCTGGATAGCTTTTCTTGGAAGAATTATTTTAAGACGTCGGTTGATTATATGACTGTTATTTAAAAGGGATAAAAGAGTTTTATACAGTATATTATTTAGTAACATAAAAATAAAAATTACTTTTAATTTTAGTTATATTTTATTTTGTAATAAAAATTATTTATGCATATAAATATTATTTAAGATATATTAAATAATATGTAAAATATAATATATTAATTATTATATAACTATAAAACAGATAAAACATAAATGAATATATATATAATCAAATATTTTATATGAATTATAAAATAAGTAAAACTAATATCAAAAATAAATATTAAAACATATAAAATATCAAATAATATTATATAACTCTCAAAATAAACGTAAAAATGAGTTTACAGGTAGTGTAAAAATTATGCATAAAATATAAGGGCAAAAAAGATTACAAAACAGACTCATTAATTAATCTGAAATTTTACTTGAAAATTTGTTTTTTTAAGAAGTTCCAAATATGAGTTTCTTAAAAAATTATATTTTAGCTGACAAAAAAGTCACTTTAATTAAAAAATAATTTTTTATTTTCCAGTCAAACACTCTTTTTTTTTTTAAATGACTTTTGTGACGAAAAAAAGTGCTTATTAACCTTTCAAAAGTTCAGCCAAACAAATACTTAGTTAATTTTTATTCTCAGATGGTCTAAAAATACCATTTTGTTCTATATAATAAAATGAGATTCAAGTTTGAACGCTGTGTATGTGAATCTATCGAAAAGTAGTCTCTTTTTTTTATTAAGTACATATTATTGGATCTCTCCAAATTGAGACTGTTGTTAACTCTCCAAATTGAAACTCTTGTTAAATATTGTTGTTGTTATTGTAGGTTTGAAGATTATTAGAAGGAAATGAAACCGGTAGATAAGTGGTGTATCTACCAATTAGGTATGTTAATTATTATATAATTGTAAAATATATGAAACATAAATAAAAATATATTTAACCAAATTTTTTATATGAATTATAAAATATGTAAAACTAATATAAAAATTAAATATTAAAATATATAAAAAAGTCAAATAATATTATATAATTTTCAAAATAAACATAAAAATGAGTTTGTGGGTATTATAAAAATTATGTATAAAATATAAGAACAAAAGAGATTACAAAATAGGCTCATTAATTGGTCTGAAAATTTTACCTTAAAAAATATTTTTTTAAAAACTCTAAATTTGAGTTTTTTAAAAAATTATATTTTGGCTGTTACAAAAAGTTATATCTATTAAATAAGTGATTTTTTATTTTCTATTCAAACACTCATTTTTATTTAAAATGGCTTTTATAGCAGTTAAAAGTACTTAATTAACTTTCTAAAAGTTCATCTAAACAAACACTTAATTAATTTTCATTCTCTGATAGTTTAAAAATACCATTTTGTTGCATATAATAAAATGAGATTCAAGTTTGAAAACTGCCTAAGTGAGTCTATCGAAAAGTAGTCTCTTTTTTTATAAAGTACATATTATTGGATCTCTCCAAATCGAGACTCTCGTTAAATATTGTTGTTGTTATTATAAGGTTGAAGAGTATTAGAAGGAAATGAAACCAGTAGATAAACGGCTGTATCTAACAATTAGGAGAGCTTTGCTTTTCAGTCCGATTAATCAATTAAGGATTAATTAAACTAAGTTTGGATCGACGAGGACTGAAGGCTTTAGATTAAACTAAATCACAGTGCATTACCAACAGAAGACAAAGCTGACCGAGGAAACAGGAAGGAAGAAGCTGTTGAAGTGACAAAAGACAAAAGTTGATTAAAGAAGCATCTTCCATTCTAATCAATACTAATCATCTTCTTGGCTTTTTCAAAAGAGCCTATACACTTCGACAAGTGTGTATGTCTAACTTTAGTTGACGCTCTGATGTACGGATTAATTAGCAAAGGACTTGAAAAAGGTGAAAGTGATTGACATTGGACACTAAAGTTCGAAGACAATAATGATATCGCCACACCGACGTCTTTGTTTTTTAATTACATTAGGTATATCGGTATAA
Organism: Erythroxylum plowmanianum; assembly: GCA_025531925.1. Taxonomy (NCBI): domain Eukaryota; kingdom Viridiplantae; phylum Streptophyta; class Magnoliopsida; order Malpighiales; family Erythroxylaceae; genus Erythroxylum; species Erythroxylum plowmanianum. The sequence goes on from JANVCQ010000004.1 coordinate 1,345,626, forward strand.
TTGGACTAATCTTAAACTCCTAAGATACTACTCTAAGAATTCTAAAAGATGTAAACCTGAAATCTTAAGGTTTCTCAGGTTTTTATGTAGTCTGTATATTTTTGCACACAAAGAGTCTTCACATATTTGATTGTTTAGTTGATGATTGATCATTGACCTCTCATTGCTTAGCATTAGGTTTTCATTAACCTCCAGATTTCTTAATAGCTCCAACGCTCGCACTATCATAGGAAACGAGATGTCTGTAATTGATCTGATCAAGGAGCTTTGTTCAAGGAACTAGAGAATTATTAACAAGAATATTTCTTATTTCTCTTCCTTTAGTGTGACTTGAACTCAAAACCTTTTAAAAAATAAAGCCTTAAGTGAGGAGCTGAAATTATTTAGGCCACTCCTACTTATCTTGTAAGGCCTTTATTGTATTTATCCAGTGCTAACTCTGTTTTATTTATATATAACTATAAATTTTAGTAGGTCTCAATAAAATATATGATTGTGCACAAATGGAACAGAGTTGACGTTGGATGAATAGAAGTGACAATTTCTTCCTTGTAATAGTCCACATTTTTTCATTTAATACTCACCAAAAGGCATTTAAATTAAATTAAATATTTTGAATAAATAATTAAAAAATAAGAATTTAAATTTAAATAATAAATTTAATATATTTTCACTAATATTTATAAATTTAACATTTTTTTAATCGCAAATCATTAAAAAACAATTTTTAAAAAACTAAATTGACCCGCAAAACGACACTAAAGTTGTTGGCAAGAATGATATTGTAGTAGTCATCATTTAATATTCAATAAATAATATTTAAATTAAATATTTTGGATAAGATGATTTAAAATTAATTTAATTCAATTAATATTTATAAGTTTAATATATTTTTACTAATAAAGAGCAATTTTTCAAACCCAAATTGACCTATAAAACGACAAAAGAGAGTCGTACTGTACTAACACTAAAAAAATACAAAAGAGGTTTGGGATTGGTACGAAACGACAAAGTAGATGATTATACAAGTGGGGCATTGTCTTCGTTGCTTTTGGTGTTACCACTTGCTATGTGAAGACCAACTTTCTTTTCTTTTTTCACTTAAGATAATGTCAATACAGCTAAGACTGTCCCCTATCAACCTGCTTAGATTACCATAACAAAAGCCTCTAATGATTTGGCTATGGAGTCTAGAGTTATAATTGTCTCCATTTGTATGTCTTCTAAGCAGTTTCATATGCTCAGACCCTTTTTCTGTCTCCTTTAATGTCAACCATTTTGAAGCAGCTGTATCCTGTAAGAGATTTCAAATGAACAAACTCTTTGTCAATTCTGTTTATTTTTGCATTTTACAAGATTAATAGTTCAATTAATGGATATAATCAGAGATGAAAATTGCGTTCAACATGGTTCAAATTGGCCCGAAATCAATTATTGAAGTTTGATTAAAATAAAATTATATTTGGTACTTTAATTTGGATTTGACACCTTTTCTATAAAAATTATAATAAATTAGTCATATTCAAGCTAGTCTTAAGGATTGCAAAAGAGTTGGAGCTAAATTTGATCTAACTTAGCTCGAGTTGAAATTAACGCGCTTAATTCAAGTTAATAAAATGTTAAACATAGTTCAAATTTTAAAAAATTAAGATTTGAGTGAGATGATGACTCGTTTTAAATTTTGGACTGAGCTCGGGCTCGAATCATTCTTTTCGAGTCTCAGGTTATGCTCAGACTTGAAATGTGAAGTTCGAACTTCCTTTACAAAAAAAATGGTACAGTTTTGTACGAATATCAAAACAAATTCGTTTTATATATTAATAATAGTCACTTTTTTAATGTTGAAATCCGATTAAATTAAAGTTTGAGTTGAATATTTCTAATTCAGTTACAATCAGGTTTAGACAAAGTGTATAGCTTCAAGTTGACTTAATCTGTTACTATTTCTGGTCAATCCAAATTGAAGTTAATGGGCCTAACTAAATTTGTTCATACTCCTCAACACCTGAATGGGAGTTTTGTTATTTATTATGAGTTTACACAACCGGTATCTGAATTTATTGGGCTGACTAATCTGATTCGGAGCTTAGTCGCAATAAAAAAAGGTGAGAATTGAACAAGTAGCTCGGTCCATTGAAGTTGGCCTTTTGCCTGTGTAGTTATTGAACAAGCCACTCAGTCCATTGGAGTTAGGCCTTTTGCTTGTAGTAGTTATTGAACAAGCCACTGGGTCCATTGGAGTTGGGCTTTTGGTTTGGAGTAGTTAAGCCTTTTATAAGTTTGTGGATGGGCTTGTACCTAAGCTAGGTTCATTTTTAAATTTATTATACTATAGTTATAATTTTACTTTTATCTTTATTTTTTATCTCATTTCTTCATTTATGCAATTATATATATATATATGTGTGTGTGTGTGCGCGTGTTTTATTTTCTTAAAACTTAAAATAATTATATCCAATTTCACTCCATTAGCACATAAGAATAAAAAATAAATGTTTTCACAATTTTGAAATCAAATAAAAAGGTTAAAAGTCTATTTTCAACCTTAACGTTTACAACAGAATACAGAATTGACCCTAACTTTTCTAAGTGAATGGGAATTTAACTGTGGTTAACTCTAATCAGTTAAACATCTTATATTATTTCTTATTTTTAAAATACAAAATAAGTCTTGATGTCACATGACAAGTTAAATCCATAGTCTAAAATATATAAATACGAGTCTCAATAGCATTTAACAAGTAGGACCCACTATCTATAATTTATAAAGAGTGACCCTGCTGTTGTGTGATTTTGTGACCTATTTTTGGATTAATTTAAAAATA
>JANVCQ010000004.1:1350259-1395940 GCA_025531925.1 Erythroxylum plowmanianum
TATGCATGACAGGTGGAGCTTGCGGCCATGGAGGAAGTTTAGGCTCCTTTGTACTTAAAAAGGAGAGGGATGTGGAGTTTGTTGCCAGGTGTGGAACACTACATGATATATCATAAACACCTTTAACTAATCAAATTAAGCTCTGATAAGTCAGTACGTTTATGTCTATTTGTAGGTGAGATGTGGGTCACACCCTAGCTATTCGTACCCGGAGATGGATCACTTTCGCTGGTTGAACTCAAGCGGGTTTCATCTTCCGACCAGTGGCTTCCAATGTTACGTTCATGGGGTGCAGTTTGGAGAATCAATGGTCTTGGCCAAGCTTTACGTCCACCTTTCTGTCTCAGACTAACCACCAACCTTTCTGGCTAGACCGTCGTAGCATACAATGTTATCCCCATGAACTGCCAACCAGCACAAACCTATTGGTGTCATTCGGTATTTAGTAAGAAGTGCTTAATGTACCAGTGATATTCATTTCCAGCGTCACCTCTCCCTGTAAACTATACTCATAAACCGAAAATGGTGCCGGGGATTGATGTTAAAGTTCTTACAGGAGAATAACTCCAAAAACTAGCTTGAAGGTTGGGAAAGCTTGTAAATCTATAAACTCTACATTAGTCTTTTTTATTACCGACGTGGGACAATTAGATCATAACATCCCACCACGCTTCACAACTTAGATACCGATGAACTGGCTATACATTAGACCTTTTCTAGCTCCGGGTGAATACTACTATACCAGCATCACCACCTACAATAATGACTCTTTTCATGGGCTAGTTATGCGCTAGATTTTTTCTAACCCCAAACGAACACTGCAATACTCACGTCATCACCGGCGGGTGTGACATGAGGATTTGAAAGAGTGATGTTAGCTCTAATACCAATTGTTACAGGTCTTATAGGAGAACCAACCTCAAAAGTTAGCTTGAAGGTTGGGAGAGCCCATAAATCTATAAACCTCACATTAGTCTCTTTCATTACCGATATGGGACAATTAAACCGTAACAACTGACTCTGTATTCCTAATTTAATAATGGGGTTTGCTATTTGTTTCATTATTTTAATTTCATCCTGATTTATAATATAGATTTATACTTAATATAATATATGAACGCAAATTTATGAATTATCTTAATATCAAAAAATTCAAACAAACCAAAATTTTATTTTAATTGATTAATTTTAACAGACTATATATAACTAGCAAGATTTCAATAGGGTGTTGATGATAATGATGATAAATTTTAACGGACTACAACATTTTGCTAGCGTTAAATTACGAACTTTATAACGTTTCAAGTTGCGATATGTAATATTAACTAAAATTTCGAAAGAGACGATATTTTAAAAAAAATTAAGGTGGAACTGGAGTGGTAGGTAATGAAATTAAACCTTGCACTGTTTAATTAACCTATGGTTTAGTGAACGCTCCTAATCACATATCAGTCCATTTTAGTGTAAATTGGAATCCATAAATGTTGACTGGAAGACCTCCAGGTCTTTTACTAAGCAAGTGAAGTGAGCTCTTTACTTATCACTATCATCACTACTTAAGTGACAAGTTGGATTTATGGATGCTTTGAATGGAAGCAAAATAATGATAAATTGATTGGTTACAGACTAATTTAATTGCACTCATTGAAGCAACGCCTTTGCTTAGCCAAGAGTTTACTGACTAATCAAATAAGTTAGTCCAACTTCATTGCTCATAGATCAAACTATTTTCTCTGAGATATTATAATAAATTTATAGAGAATGTTACTAATTAATTTATAATTCCGATATCGGTTTAATTTCTAACCCGAATCCTTGTAATAAATCCAATCGGTCCACATAATGAATTCGTATTAAGAATAATTGGATCTATAGTTTGTGATGATATTAACATTATTAAGTAGGTGTGTTTAAAAAAAGGGGGGTTGAGAGGGCAATTAGCGATGGAGATTTGTGTGGGGTTACCAGAAAGGTAATTAACGAAATTGCCTCAAATTAACAACTAAATATTCTAATTAGCAAGTAATTAAATCTGTTTGTTCTTAATAACAAAGGATTGTTAAGCTGAAATCTAGATTAAGTGTTAGTTCAAATTCCTATTTGAAATCCCAACCACCTCATTTTGAGCAACAAAAATTGGAATTAGATGTAAAGCATAAACATATACACATACCGAAATAGCTCAAAACTAGGCGTTGTCCGACCTTTTGTCGGGTAAAAGAAAGCAACACAAACTGCTTTAAACTGATATTTTAAAAATTAGACCGAAAATTAAACAAATAAGACAAAAATTTAATATTTGAAAGATTCAATCAGTATTAAATAAAATTAAAGAAATTAAAATATGATTAAAAGATATTGTTCTTATTTATTCATGAATTTGAAGTTTAATTATAAAAATATTTTATTTATTTATTTTAGTTTATAATAAATTATTAATTAAAAAGATCAATTAATTAATAAGATAAGCAGTTTTTAACAACAAAAATTATTAAAATCAATCAAACAAGAAAATTAAAAATTGAATCCAAAAATTGAACGGTTCAAAATTTTATGATTAAACCAATAGAACTAGTTAAAACAAAGATGTTATGAAATGGGATTGGTGACTTTATTTGAAGCAAGAGCCTGGTTTAATTGAAGGAAAATAACCTATAAGATTATTTAAAAGAAGTTCTTTAGATATAATGATTTAAAAAAGAGGTTATTTAGTAAATTTGAGACTTTTGAATCAAACTACAATTTCTCTTAAAACAAGTAAGTAATATAACATTTAGGGTTAATTGAATTTTCCTTCTTCTAATTAAGATTGGAATAAGTGAATAATTGCAAATGTGTGTCCAATTAATACATGTCATTAGCACTAATAAGAATGTTAATCATCTACACTAATACAAGTGTCGACGTTGAGAGAGTATCATTTCATGTTTCATATCACAACTTAAAAAACTAAAAGGTTGTTGTCTTTGTCTAGAATTTTAAGAGATAAAATAAATTAAGTAAATATAAGAGATAAAACAAAATATAAAAAAACCAATAATTAAAAGAAAATGTGAATTATAATACAAAAATTTTATTTTGTTACTAATATAACATACAAAAAATAAATTACCATCATCTTAAATACCTAATTTTCTAAATTAGATTTTTCTTTCATCTTTATAACAATATTATAAATAATTAATTTCTTACCAATAACAATAAATAAATTAAGTAAATAAAAGGGTAAGGCTGCGTACTATCAGACCTCCCAAGACTCCGCTTCACTGCAAAACTTCGGAGTATGATGATGATAAATTAAACTAATAATTAGAGCTCGATTTCTTAATAATGGTGGACAATTATATATATTAAGAAGCCAATTTGAAGGTTAAGAAAGTATACATAGGTAGTTGGTTTTAGATTGATATAGTTGATTATGGACTAAGCTAATTAACTTCTTAAGAGTGTACCTATCTCTCAGTCTCTAGGCTGAAATGAAGTAGTATATAAAGCTTAGCTAAACATAGAGAAAGTGATGTAAAAATGAGAAATTAGGTGAAGCATGGTTCAAGGGAGGAAGAATTAAACAAAGACAAAAGGAGAAGTTAATGATAATTATAGTTTTTTCAGGATTGAGATTAAGCATAATATTTGTGTGGAAAAGCAGCTTGAACCAACCGACAGAGAAGGAGAAGCATAGGTTAGTTTTCTTGGCTTGGAATTGAAGGGATATGAATAGGTATGGCAGTTAGAACCACTTGCACCTCCTCCTCACTCACTCACTAATGAAGTCTCTCAAATCTCAAAACTCTCACACTCACACTCACAACTCACACATACATTAATTCCAACGTTAAACATTAAACAACAACACTACTTTTGTTATTATTGTCGAAGACACTTCACGTACGGACCTCCGTTAGTTTGTTTGTTTTTGACCGGCGGCGGCGGCACCACCACAAAGTCGTAGAAAAATTCTCCAAACTCCTTACCCTCCTACCACTTGTCACCCCACTCCATCCACTCTTTTAATTCACTCTTATCTCTCTCGTCCGCAAAAAATTAAAACACGACTGTATCTAAAAACTAGGACTACTACTCCTCTATTCACCATACAACCTAACAACAACTTTCACTACAAGAAGAACCAAACTCCAACCCCACCTTTTATCACCTCCATTGTTCATTAACCTCTTTCATTGACGAGTAATTTGTATGGCTTTGATTGTGGATCGACTGTCGGAATTCAAGCACTTTTGTAAGATTTGCAAAAAAGGGTTTGGTTGTGGGAGAGCGTTGGGAGGGCACATGAGGGCTCATGGAATAGGTGATGAGAGTGGTCATATGGATGATGAAGACCCTGCGAGCGATTGGGAAGATGATAAGTTTGGAACCGATATGCCACCGAGCAACAAGCGCATGTATGCATTGAGAACGAACCCGAATAGGTTAAAGAGTTGTAGGGTTTGTGAGAATTGTGGCAAGGAGTTCCTGTCTTGGAAAACGTTTCTTGAGCATGGAAGATGCACCTCCGAGTATGTTGAATCGCCGGTATCGTCTCCGGGGTCTGACGGTGAAGATGAGACGACGAGGAGAGGTTGTGGTTGGTATAAAAGGAAAAGATCGTTTAGAGCAAAAGTTGGTGATTCTAACTCGAATTGCCCATCTGGCGAAGAAGAAGATCTCGCGAATTGTTTAATGATGTTGTCTAATGCAACTGTTGATCCATTAATGGCTCAAGCCGAGGAGTCATGTGCCTCGGCGAGTAAAGACGAGAAACGAAGACATTCAGTACTCAATCTTATGCCACCTTTGGCTTATAACGCAACAATGGACAAGGCCAAAGGTGTTGCTAAAGGATTGTTCGAATGTAAAGCTTGTAAGAAGGTTTTCAACTCACACCAAGCACTAGGTGGACATAGAGCTAGTCACAAGAAAGTTAAAGGGTGTTTCGCAGCCAGGCTCGAACCAGCCTTGGAGGATAGTGTAGGTGATGAAGATGTAATTACACATGAAGAGTTCTTCCCGACAAAACCTACATCAACTTTGCAGTTCGATCATGGTGGTTCCACTGGTCCTCCTAAGAAGAAATCGAAAGCTCACGAGTGCTCAATCTGCCACCGTGTGTTCTCTTCAGGACAAGCTTTAGGTGGCCATAAAAGGTGTCATTGGATCACCTCAAATTCACCTGATGTTTCATCTTTCCCTAAGTTTCATCAGTTTCAAGAACAAGTTCAACACAGGCCAAAGGTCATCACCAACCCCGAAACACTTGACCTTACGCTTGACCTCAACCTCCCCGCTCCTGCAGATAATCACACCGGAGTCGGGCGAGATAACCTCGCAAACCCGGCAAGCTTGCACGTGTCTACTGACATATATTTACAATCTTGGGCAAAGGAAAAGGAAGACAACAACCACCACCACCACCACCACCAAAAGCCGCAAAATGAGCAGGACCACCAAGATGAGGATGAGAACAACAATAGCTCAATCCACAATGTGGATAATGAAGCCGACAGTAAGGTGAAGTTAGCGAAGCTTAGTGAACTAAAAGACATGAACGTGACTGGAAGTTCATCTCCATGGCTGCAGGTTGGGATTGGTTCAACTACTGGCACAGTAGCTGCTGACCCGTAATTATTAAATTTTTGTGAAACTCAACTCGAAGATCTTCTTCTCATTCTTTTTTCTTCTTCTTGTGATTACCATGTTCACTTACTTTTGTACTTAAGAATCTGTAATTACATATCTCAACATGTTTATATTTATAATTCAACACAAATTAAGACCTTCTTCCATTGCCATCTCAAAATTTCTGAAGAGTATATGTTCCATTGCTAGAACATATATAACTAAACCGCCAGTCAAAGTGAAGAATTTAAGACTAACACTCGGTGAAGTCCTAGGTTGAAGGGAAATTTTGATAATAATTTGCAAGTACATTAATTGGTTTGATCATAAGAAAGTCAATTAACAAGGGACAGTTTTGATCAATTAGTTCACCAAGTTTAATTTCTAGTTCAGGTTTCAAGTTCTTTGTATGAATATGATAAAATTTAAATTTGATAATTATTCAAATTTAACCGATTATATTAAATTGGTCGAATTGAGATCGCATAACCTAAAACCGATTAACGAAATTCAAATTATAATATGAATTTGAGAAAAAATTTAAAAACTCAATCTCTAATTTAAAAGCAATTCTAACGAACTCGATTCAAATTAAATTTATGATTTAATTAAAATTAAAATTTTACTTATATCATGCTCAAAATATATAAATCGTACTCATTAACAACCACTAACACCATCATATCTCTGTCATCATTATGAAGCTACAGCTTTTTATTATAATGATTTTTACATGAGTAATCTTAAAATTTTTCCTTAATGGTAATTTCACTAAGTGTTAACCTACTAAGTCAAAGTTGACTTCGTGGCTCACATCACGGAGAGTGTGACAACTGTTAGGTGAGACGGAGTTGTGTTAGCATGTTTCGCGGACCACGACGGTACTACCGCAAAAATAGCCGTCCAGGCCATTGTTGGATGCGCATCAGTCCAGTTTAACCATTTAGTCTATTTCAAGCCCAGACATATGCGAGCCACCGCATCACTCACAATGGACCAGCTAAAGGTTCGGTTCCAAACAGATCTCCACGTGTCAAGTCGTGAAGCAATGTGCTTACTCCCAAACTCTCTGAAACAAGTTTCACTGTGTAGACAAGGGATGAGCTTCGCTTCACGCGAACTTGATGACCTGTCAGTACTTTGATACCCAAATCTAAATAGCTTCGCTTTTCAGCACTACCGGCCATTACCCTCCACTCAAAAACGTGGAATCGCCTGCCCTAGACGCCTTCACATTTTGGCAATTACGGTTTAATCTCGTTTAGGTTATTAAAAAGGTGGCCTTTTTTTTAATGTGTATAAGAAGCTACTATATTGGATGAACTTTCACGCTGTCGCTGACGGCATTACTCATTAAACTCTAGTTCTTTTTTTTTAAGAGGAGTAAATAAATTATATAATAAGTCGAGAGAAACAAATTTTCGACATATTCTCTAGTAAGATAAAGTGGCACTCAATAAATATAATGTCTATTTGATTCAACTTTTGAATAATAAATAAGTATTTTTTTTCGTCACAAAAATTGTTTTTAAGAAAACTGAGTATTTAGCTGTAAAATTCAAAAGTACTTTTTTTTCACAGAAATGACGTTTTTGGAAGCTAAAATAAGCTTTTTGAGAAACTCAAATTTGGAGCTTTTCAAAAAAATACTTTTTTGAGTAGATTTTTCAGATCAATTAATAAGCATATTTTTAGTCTCATTTATCTTTATATTTTACACATAATTCCCACAATATCTACAAACACATCTTCATGTTTATTTTGATATTTATATAATATTATTTGACTTTTTTATATGTTTTAATATTTATTTTTATATTAGTTTTACTTATATTATTATCTATATAAAATATTTGATTAGATATATCTTTATTTATGTTTTATATGGTTTAAAATTATATAATAATTAATATATTTTATTTTGCATATTGTTTAATATATTTTAAATAATATTTATGTGCATAAATAATTTTTATTACAAAATAAAATATGCTTAAAATTAAAAGTGCTTTTTATTTTTATATCGTCAAACAGTCTATTGTATGAAACTCTTTCATAAAAGCTCTTTTTAAAATAACAGCCTAACAGTCAACTGACTTCTTAAAAAATTCTTTTTAAAAAAACTCTACTAATATAAGTCCATTCAAATAAGCTCGTAGTATCTAAATACTGTAGTTCTTAACTCAAGATATTCCGTATTGTTCACTAACTAGTCCACACACACTCTAGCTCTTTTAAGAATAGGAGGGCCGCTTGATTGAAAAGGAACAAATCGCTTGCCATTGCTCGTGACTTCTCTGATTTTACACCATAGCGAACTATAGTTACTAAATTATTGATTAACGAAATTAATACAAGTTAATTAATTATCATGTGTAATTAAACCAAACCGACCAACCATTGCCAACCTAAGTTGGAGGTCGGCTTCTTACTAGAAGTATACAAAAGATGGAACCTTTCATCTAACTAAAGTAAAAGAACGTGTGTAGATGTGGTTAGCCACATGGACCACTCTTGCTAGAACCAAATGGATGGTCCTAGTAAAGGACTGGGACCGGGACTGGGTCTATTAGCCCCTAACTAAACGGCATTTACTACTTATCCCATACAAACCTCCTCCTTTAACTAAAGATCCAAGTTTAAAGGAACACACTTACCTTAAAACGGTAATTAGCTTAAGACGGGTCGGTCCTGTCCAGTGAGCTTCCTAAAGTGAATGTGACCGGCAACAATGGTCACAGAATCTCCACGTCAGCTTTTTGTTGATGCAACATGACTGTTTCCCTAAGTGGTCATAAAAGGTGGGACACGCATCTGACGTGTATCTCTCCCATTGGTCAACCTGCTGCTTACATGCCGGAGACTTTACAATAGCTTTATATTGTGGTTCGTCGTTACAACAAACCTCAGCAGTTTCCTTTCCTTGTCTCGTACTTACATGTACGCCACCGGTTTATCATGGGAAACTGTTTCCCTCTATACCCAAAATGTCCCTGTTGTTTTCTAAAATATTATTAAAAATATCAATTAAATATTCAAAATTTTATCATAATATTATAAAATTAAGATTAAAATATAATTTATCCTTTTTTGTTTTTCTTTTTTTTCGTTACAATGAATTGATTCTAGAAGTTGACAACAACGTTTGGAGAACAAAGAGTGGCTGTTGTCCGAAATTTCCAAAATTAGGTGAAAATTAAAAAAAGGGTAGTTTGGGAAAATAACAGGAAAAGCATAGTTGGGAATAAATACAGAAACGGGCGAGCCTCGCAACTCGCATGTTACATGTCGATCTTTCTCCCTTCATGGATACGCTTTAATTAAGTTTTTATTTATTGTTTAATACGCCGTTTTAAAAGGAAATTCAATGACTTTTTTAGAACATTAGTTTTTAGTTTTTATTGTGATTAAGATTCTCATTTTTTATTTTATTTTTTTGTTTTTGGTTTTGGTTTTTTAAGCTTCGTATATAATCTCATGGTGGAGCTACTACTCTATGTCACCTACTCTCTAGTTTCCTTTCCACTCTCAAAGTTCGTATCTTTCTTTGAGCTGGAGAAGAAAGGTCGTGTTTTTGTTTCTGGGATTTTGATGGAGATATACAAGTGTAAGTTTTGTACGAAGAGGTTCTCTAATGGAAGAGCCTTGGGTGGTCATATGAGGTCTCACTTCATGAATCTTCATGTTCCTAAAAAGCCGGAGCAAGAGCAAGAACAAGAACAGGGTATTCAACTCAGTGAAGATGGAGGATCAGCTTTATCGTTTTCGTCTTCTGAAGATGAAGAAGAAGCTGAAACAGGGTTGGGAGGAGGAGGCGAAGAAGAAGAAGAAGAAGAGAAAGGTGTCTATTATGGGTTGAGGGAGAACCCAAAGAGGAGTGTTCGTTTGGTAGATCCTGAGTTTTCTTTGGCGGTTGATGCTGAGTCTGTTGTTTTTCAGGACAAAGAAAGCGAGACCGAGTCACCAAAGAACCCAACTCGGAGACGATCTAAACGTACCCGGAGATTGCTGGAGCATCAATACAATGGGAACGGCGTCAGAAAGAAGCTTAATTATGATCAAGTGAGTAAGATCGAGTCATGGGCCGAGCCTGAACCACTGAGTTCAATCTCTGACACGACCGCCGAGGAAGATGTTGCCTTTTCTCTAATGATGCTGTCGAGGGACAAATGGGAGAGCAGAGAACAACTTAACAAGCAAAGATTGGATGTGGAAGTGGAAGAACCTGAGAAGTACTCCATGGACGAAACAGATGAATCAGAGGAGTTCAAATCTTGCAAGAACAGATCAAGAGAGAAGTACAAGTGTGAAACGTGCAAGAAAGTGTTCAAATCTTATCAAGCTTTGGGTGGACACAGAGCAAGTCACAAGAAAGTTAGACTCTTTACACCAGCAGCTAGAGAACCAGAGTTCAAGCCAGAAAATGCAGGTACTTCAGGTTCTGTAGTTGCAGAGAAGAAACTCCATGAATGTCCTTATTGTTTTAGAGTGTTCCCTTCCGGGCAAGCGTTAGGTGGGCACAAGAGATCTCACGTAACCGGTATACAAACAACTCCTGTTACAATTTCCACAAAGTTCGGGGACAATTTGAGTTTGATAGATCTTAATCTTCCAGCTCCAATTGATGACGATGATGTTAGCCAAATCGAGCTCTCTGCTGTTTCTGATGCGGAATTTGTGAACCCCATCAGGAGATGAGTGCTTCTTAGTATCCATCCACAAGAAATGGTTCGATTCAAAAGGAAAGAACATCTTTCTCCCTACTTCTGTGGTTCTTCGGTTTTATATTTACTGATGATTAGGCCATTTCTTCTCGAAACTCTAACTCTGTAATTCATTGCTTACCAATCCACTCTTTACTCTGTTTCTTTCTGTAACAAAAGAACTGGAAATTAGATCATCCATGAATGAAGGAACCTGGGCATTTTCTTAGACAGAACGATTAGTTTTCACATACATATCACCGTTAAAATTTCTGGGTTTTCATTAAAATTTTAAAAATTCAACTCTTTTTTGGTGAAACTCCTTTAGATGATGAACTGCTAAACCATTCTTCACCTTGTTAATGGCGGTCCCAGCTGTTTCTGTTAACTCCTTGTTTGACCAACAAATTGTTCTCTATTTAAAAGGGTCATTCTCAAAGATGGTTTCTGATAAAAAACTGCATATTTAGTTTTATTATTACAAAAGTAACTCCCACACCTGTCATGACTGGCATTGTACAGTCATATGACGGAGAAGCCAACATCTTTCTTATCTGCAACTCTTCTGTATCACATCTGGAATGAGACACAGAACCAATACCTTTGTAACTTAAAATAGCCATGAAACTGCACCTGAAGTACATTAATTGTTTATCTTTTCTCAGTTGTTGGAACCCTCAAAAGCTGATTGAAATAACAATAAAAAATACAGTGTTAGATACCCTTCTTTCCTTTTGCTGAGAGAATAGGATGTTCGGTTTGGCGTGACATAAGTAACCAGACTTGGTCAGGTTCAGAAGGCAAATACATAGAAACATCATAAGCAACCATACATGTGCACTTAGCTCCAATCCAATCAAGCTTATTGTTAATTCTTGTAATGATTATTTGAAAATAGTCTCTTTACTAGTTAAAAATAAAGTTGCGTATTATTAAACTTTCTCAAATCTCACCAGTCGACGATATTTTTACTGGATGTTGTTGGTTATATGTACAAGATATTATAAAAACCTATTGTCCTAATCTATTAAATTGATGATCTCATGATTTGGATTTGCTTAGAGCATAATTGGTGAAAGTTGCCCTAATTGGCCTCAAATGGCTCTAAAGTCTATGACCAACTTGCCTGCTTATAATCTGAAAGGAAGGCAACAAAATAATGGTCAGGAATCTAAGTCAAAAGGCAAAGCATTTACGTTGGTTTCTGTTTGCTTTGGGAATGAGCATTTCCCAACAAATAAAAGAATCATAGAATAGTTTACCAAAACAAGAAAAGGTAAATCATTTATTATATACATCAATCTTACCCATTATATCTTAATTAAGATTAATACACACAACTTAAATAGGATACTTTCCTTAAAAGAACAAAAAATAAAATATATGGTCATAAAAGCTTAGATCTTGAACTCTTTTAGAATGCAAATAACTTATATTTATTATTTATTTTTATTAATTATATATATATATATATATATATATATATATATATGTTCAAGTCTCATTTTTAGGAGATCAAATCCTCTGTTCTTGATTCATTAATAGATAGATGAGATGGAGAAGGCACAGGGTAGCACTGGAAAACGAGAACAGCAACCCATGCCCCATTTCTAGAGGTTAATGTGCTTTTGGTTATGGTCATGGTTACACTTCCAATACTAAAAAAATATTGCATTTCTTATAATAAGATATGATTAGATATCCATTGACAAATAATAAAATGCCCTTAATCTAAATGCATAATGTATTTGAATAAGATAAAAGCAAAGGAGAGTCTGTATACAAATTGTTTAAAAATCAAATTGATTCGATTGATTTAATAGTGAAAATTTTGAACCATCGTCGGTTTAGTTTCAAAATTTTCAGTTTGATTTAGTTTAATAATTTTTATAAATTAATCTATTTTTATAAAATCAGAATAAACTAATTAATTTTTATTTAATACATAAGGACAATCTTTCTAGACCATTTTTAAAATTTTTCAATCTTATCTAATCTTTGATAACTTTTAAATTTTAAATCTCTTATCTTATTAGTTTAACTTTCGTTTTGATTTGAAAATCGATAACATATACTGCTGTTACTTTCAATTGATTCTTTAACTTATAGCCATTCATATTCTCTTTCTAGCCTTTTTTTTTTTGGGTTGAAATATAGAATATTAGAGCTTAAATCTGTCAAGTGGGACTTTGAGCTTTCCAATCAGAAAGACTGGTCTTTGATTCCTTGCCCAATTAAGAGGATGAGTCCTCTTCAACAGCAACTTTCCACTTCAACTTTAAAAGTCCATCTTGGGAAGAGGAACTTGTAACTATTTCATTTCATAAGCTGACCCAATCAACCAATTACATCAAAGGGCCTTACGAGAAAAAGTCAATCTTCTTGAGTTTGATCAAATATCATATTAACTCCTCAGTTTTTTAAAACCATCAAATGTTGTGTGGGTTGAATGTGTCGGATAAATTTGACATTTCTTATAAAGTTGGACAATATTTAATTGCATTTTTTTTAATTTTTCAATAACTTATTGAATAAATTACTTAACTTGATTCAAATAAAGATAAAAAAGTGGTCCAACAAATGATATAAATCAATAGATCGAAGTTCAGGAAAAAAATAAATCTCGATCAGTATAGACTGGACTCATATTAGCCTTGTGATAGAAAAGTTCGATATAGATTATATATATAAAGGTTAAGATAACTTATAATTGCTCATGTCATTTGTAAGTATAAAGATTATTTGGCCCATTAAGATAGTCTACATTTTAAGAAAACTGTAGGAAGGCTTTATCGTATCTCAGTGAGTAGTTCCTATAAACGTATGTCTTTTTTATAATTTTTCGCTTATTGTCCTTTCACGATCGATACGAAATATGTAACTAATGTGCTATGTAAATTGAATTTTCAACAACAAAATAACGGTAGAGGAAACGGATGATATATTAATTAAAATGCAATAATAATATTTGATAATTTTAAAAAATAAAAAATGTGATAATTTATTAAATTCGAGTCATAAGATTTAACTGGTGAGGACTGTGGACTTGGAAAAAATGAGGCCCACTTTAATTTGCCGGTTCGTGGACTTGGAAAAGCTGAAAGGATACAAAATATGATCTTTTTTCCAATCTTCCTTTATTGCTTGAAAGTTTCTAACAAGACACCATTACCATCGTTGAATTGAGCTTTGTCCTCCAAACTTGCTGCCTTTGACATTAATTACCCAGGAATGGTCTACTTTGTTCTATATATGAGATAGTGGTGCTAACCACCATCGTCGTCGTCGTCGTCGTCGTCGTCATCACCCAGTTTGAAATCCCGCAATGAAACAGGGTCTGAGGAGGTCCGATAGTACGCAGCCTTACTCCTACATAATAGAGAGGCTGTTTCCGATGGACCTTCATGCAAATGAGACAATATATGAATGATGCATGTAACAAAAATAATTTATAAAACGTAAAATAAATGAAAATACAAGTAAAGGAGAAATAAAAGCACTAAATAGAAATAATAATAAAAATATCCAAATCTCAAGATATATCTAAAATAAATGCAAATAACACTAATAATACTAATCACAAATAATAATATTTTGTGAATTGTGACTTAATCTAAAATTAATAAATTAAATTTAAATTTATTAAAGTTTAGGTTAAATTTAAATCTGAAGTCATTATTCAATTTAAACAAACTGATCTTGAATTTAATCCCAAATTAATTTGAATTTTGAGTACTTAAATCCTATCAAATCAAGCTCGAATTGTTTGATTCATGGAAAAGAATAGGTTATATTAGGGTTATGATAATTAAGTGTCTGTTTGGATAGACTTTTTGGAAGTTAATAAGTACTTTTCTCTATCACAAAAGTTTTTTAAAAAATGAGTGTTTGACTGTAAAATAAAAAACACTTCTTTAATAGATATGACTATTTTGACAGCCAAAATACAGTTTTTTAATAAGCTCAAATTTGAAGTTTCTAAAAAAAAACCTCTCAAATGGCTTTTTGGGGTAGATTTTTCAGATTAATTAATGAGATTATTTTTTAATCCCTTTTGTCCTTATGTTTTACATATAATTCCCATAATATCCATAAATTCATCTTCTCTAATTTATTGCAAATCTTCCTGTATTACAATATGCGAGGGAACATATTATAAATCTTCTTATATTACAATTAAATGCATAGTTTATTATGTATTTAACTATTTACTCAACTTAAAATATTTATTTTGAGATTTAAACAATATTATTTGATTTTTTATATATTTTAATATTTATTTTTTATATTAGTTTTACTTATGTTATAATCCATATAAAAGATTTGGTTAGATATATTTTTGTTTATGTTTCATATAGTTTAAAATTATAAAATAATTAATATATTATGCTTTGTATATTATTTACTATACTTTAAATAATATTTGTATGCATAAATAATTTTATTACAAACTAAAATATAGTTAAAATTAATAAAAATATTTTTTATTTTTATGTTACCAAACAGTATTAAGCTCTTTCAAAAAAACTGTTTTTTAATTGACAGCTAAACAGTTAATTAACTTTTTAGAAAAGTTCTTCTAAAAAGAGCTCCACTGATATAAATCCACCAAAAATTTTCAATTTGATTCCAAATAATCTTATTTTATTAAAAATTTTAAATGATGTAATTTTAAATTAATTAAACAAACTCAAAATGCATCTTAAGGATTAAATCAAATCAGATCGGGTTGATTTTTGCCATAGCTAGCAATAATGTTGTAAGTTAACTGTTGCAAGAGTGTAGGAGCCATGATGTTGCTTCGTTGGTGGCCACTAACTAACAATGTTCACGACAAAGCAACAACAAAGTCAAACATGTCATTTGGAACATTGCTAAGTGGTGTATGTCCCCTCTAAGATGAACTAATCAGCAGTTAATTTACAACCAAACAACCACTAAACATGTCCAATCTTGTTCTGTTTAGCGACCGATTTCTGTTTACGCAACAAACATAATCTTAATCACGAGTAATGTGAATGTCATTACCATGCCACAATTTTACAGCATCTTCATGATACATTGTATATAGATCTATCGTAAATAACATTTTTTTCTCGTCTTGATAAGATGTCGACTGATTATTAAATATGTGCATAATGTACGACCGAGTTAAAGATAAAATTATGTACTATTAGATCTCAAATTGACCGTTTCGTAGAATTTTCATCGAGTCGTTGTTGTTATCTTAGTCAAACTTTAGAAATAACTAAACCAAAAAATAAGTTTTAGCTTTCATGTCCTTTGAAAACTTACAAGTTCATTAACAAGTGATGACTTTCCTTGCACTAACCCTTGTCAGCTTCTATTTGTCTGCATAGGTACCGTAAAATGCTTTCCTCAATAATTCCACTTCTCAGAATAAAATGAATTTCCTGTTCATTTTATTTTAGTTTTTGACTTTCTATTTTTAGCTTTTATTTTTAAAAATAAAAACAAAAAATTGTTTAGTCGATATGGTTATATTTTTATAGGTGATGCTAATTATACAGAAGATAAAACTTGAACATAAATTATTTTTCATTAATTAAATCAAATTTAATCTTTTATATAATATTTATTAAAAATTATCAATAAAAAGTATTTTATTTTATTAAAATAAATATTTTAGAAATAAATTTTATTTATAAATGAGTATTTATTTTAAATAAATTTTAATTATTAAATCAATTTAAATTTACATTTTTTAAACATATTATAAATTTAATTATATTTATTAACAATTATTAATTCAATTCAATTTAAATTAATTAAATGAAATTGAATAATTAATAATTTTAATTAAATAAATATAATATTATTTTTTATTTTCTTAAAGGCCTCCTTTTTTATTTTCTTAAAAAAAGGTTGAGCGCCTTGCAATTTGCATTATCTTCCTTATTCAATTCATAACCTACAAAAATCGACTTTTGGAGTATCTGGGAAGTTAGTTTACTAATTAAAGCTGAGAGGATTGGGGGGACCGTAAATGCCGGTCAAGTCCCACAGAACTTGGAAGGCTTGCAATTATGTTGTACAAACATTGACTAAGGACCCAAACCATTTTTTTTGGCAGCTTACCATCCACAACCATAGACCAAATGAAGTCGAATTTGTGGAAAGTTGAACCTCTATTTTGTACCCAGTCAAAAGTTTGGTAAATGTGGTTTTGAGCTTTCGATGTGACGGAAAAGCTCGATATGAATTTTATATAAAAAAGATTAAAGTCTTCTATAGTTGCGATAGCGAAACGTAAGCATAAGAATACTCTAATTTTTTTCCGAGATTTACATATATAGAAAGTTACTGAAAAGTTTGAACACATCCCGATAAGTAGATCCTGTAAAGGTCGTGTAGATTTGCTATCATTTCAGTTTCGAAAAATTAGTTTAAAATTATGAAACTGAAATCAGATATTTTTTATATTTTTTTGTTTATTTCCTTTTCACATTCGATCCGAGAAGTAATAAGGCTCATATTATATGTTACAATATATGAAATTTTACAGTACATACATTAAAAAAATTAGGAATTTCATATGCACCTGATAAAAAACAAAAGTCGATGCTAATGTAAGAATTGGCTTACTGACGTAGTTCTCCAAGTCCAAGCTCGTCTGCTGATGAACTGTTTTGACTTGCTAAAATGTATTGCAGACTCTTGACTTGGTCATGTGAGGTTGTGAGCTTAGGATCCGTATATGGTCTGAACCAGAAATTTTTAAATTGATCGAATTTAGAATATTAGTCTTAAATCATATTTAAAAGGTCAAAACTTACTTTTTAAAATTTATTAAAAATTTTAAAATTTCAAATTGGGTGTATTTTTTGAAGTCAAAATTTATTTTTTAAAATTAAAAGTTGGAGCTATATATTTAAATTATAGTAAATTATTTAAATGTTTTAAAAATAATTATTTTAATATAGAGATACATTAAAACTTGCAAATTGTCAATACCCATTACTTAAATCTAAATAATTGATTGATGAAATAACTTATTTAAACTAGGTTTTTAAAACTTTTTTCATTTTTTGCAAAAATGCTCTTAATTTTTTTAAAATTTTCGATATTAGCCAATATATAGTTAATATTTCAAATACTAATGATATCGGTCGATACCAGACAAAACAAGTCGGTATATGCCGATATTTGAATTCAATACTAAAATATCTCATTTTGTACCAATTTTCGGCCGGTACCATATCATTACACTAGTTCAAGCATTTCTTAAAAGACAAACGAGTTTGAGTTGGACCTTTTTGTTGATGAGCACAATGAAGTTTGGACCTTTTTGTTGATGAGCACAATCAAGCCCATTGGTGCCTTGTCGAGCTATCTGGCGTATTGTGTTGTTTCAAACCCAAAATCTAAGTATTGCCCGTTTATTTGGAACTCAGGATTGGTTTAAAATTATAATATTTAATAGTTTATTACAATTTTTTTTATAAAACCAACAAATTTAAATATTTTTTAAGTCTATTTAAAATAAATTTTTATTAATTACAAATAAGATTACATATTTCAAAACCTCTTTAGACAACAAATCTTAACCAAGTTCTTATTAAAACGTTATTATTCTTATATTTAAAATGAAGTTATTCTAACCTAGCAAACCTAACTTTTGGAAAAAAAAATTGGACTAAAAATTAAACTGGTAAGATAAGAAGTTTAAGGTTTAAAAGGTTCAACTAATATTAGATCGTCTAAAGATTGAATAAAATTAAAGAATTTAAAATATGATTAAGAGATATTATCTTTATCTATTGAATAATTTGAAGTTTAATTAAAAAAGTTATTAAATGAGATTAATTAATTTATTTAAATTTATAAGAATTTATTAATTTAAAAATTCTGATTAATTAATAAACTGATCGATTTTTAATAACAAGAATTATTAAAATAAATTAAACTAAAAAATTTTGAACGGTTCAAATTTAGCAATTAAATTAGATCAATCGGTTGCTTTTTTTAATTAAGAGGGAAGAAAATAGATTACACTACGAGTTTAGAAAAACAGATTCTCGACATATCCTCTAGGAGGAGAATATGGCACCCAATGGGTGTAATATCGAAATAAGTGGTTCATAAATCAAAATGCTCTGCATAGGTCGCTAGCCAGTCAGCACATCTGTTACTCTCGCGATATATATGACGGTGTACAATAGTTCAGTTCCGCGTAAACAGTTTATTAATACCCTGAACTATGGGATTGAGAATCATTGAACGGCTCGTCGAGAAAGAAATGAGGTTGATCGCCACTATCGAGTCCACTTCAAGTTCAATCTGGCGATAGCCTACGTTCCACGCGAGCCTGAGCACTGTATACACTCCCTAGAGTTTCGCAAACACTGATAAGCACCAACCGAGATTCTGAATGAGGCCTCCTGTCTTGGCTGAGGATGAGGAACGTTTGCATGCGCCATCTGTGTTTAACTTGACCCACGCGATAGGAGGTTTGCACAATCCTATGAGTTGCTCGTGTCGAGAGTGATGCACTGTATACACTCCCCAGAGTTTCGCAAACATCGATGAGCACCAACCGAGATTCTGAATGAGGCCTCCTGCCGTGGCTGAGGATGAGGAACGTTTGCATGCGCCATCCGTGTTTAACTTGACCCACATGATAGGAGGTTTGCACCATCCTATGAGTTGCTCGTGTCGAGGGCGATATCCCGTAACAACGCTCCTTTGCCAAGTGATTGGCGCAGTCTCTCACTGTATGCTGCGACAATTCTTTGAGTCCACAATGATAACAAGTTCCATCCGTAATGAGGTGCCTATGGGCCTAATGTTGGTTAGTAAGTAACCAATCCTGTGCGAGGAGCCAGAGGAAGGATCGAATGCGTTGAGGTACATTCTATTGCCAGATTGCCTTCCAAATTCCAATAAGCGCGGTGTCCTCGTCATCCATTATCATGGAGTAAGTGGAAGCTACAGTGAATTGTCCGGTATCGGACATGCCCCAGCTTAACTTATCCTGCCCTAGGCAGGGCTTGGGGGAGAAAGTTCCTGCTATTGATCTGCAGATCGCCATCTGGAGGCAATCTTGAAAGATATCTCAATTCCAATTATCGTCAATGTCCACAAAGTGTTGGACATTGAGGTTACTAGAAGGAGCATGAATTGGGGTGGTTACATGGTTAATAAAGGTCCCACTCCCTCAACCCAAGGGTCCAGCTAGAATCTAGTCCTGGCGCTATCTCCAATCACCCATTTCATGCCCTGGAGCACTAGGTGTCAAGTAGTCTTTATACTATTCCAGATCATTAATCTGCATGCTGTGTCTAGAGTGGTGGGGAGATTATGGACATCAAAATTATATTTCGCAGAGAGAACTTTTTTTTGTTACAAAGGAAAACTCAAAACTCGAAGAAAAAAACTAGCTATCGCAGTGCTCTACGGTACACTGCTCCTTACGAGTCTCAGTAAATGATCTCCAATACTGCTATAGGAGGCTCCTAAAAAACATGTGTGTTTGGGCTGGCCAGAGCTGCTAAAGCTGCCAGATGATCAGCGCACTGGTTCCCTTCCCGATGCATGTGCTGAATTTGCACTTCCCAATCTCGTTGGAGTAATCCGCGGGTACCTGCCAACAAAAAATTATTACCATCAATCTCTGTATTTGAAAGGAGAGAATGTTAAGGACTTCCAAGGAATCTACTTCTAACATGACTCGGCGATACCCAAGAGACCAAGCCAAAGTAAGGCCTAAATGGACTCCCCAGAGTTCGGTCGTTAAATCCGAGCTTCTTCCAATGTGGTGAGTAAATCCTCCGCAGCACTGCCCTTGTCAATCTCAAATTACTCCACCCGCAGTAGCAGTATGCGACCTTTGTTTACCGACTCCATCCGTATTTAGGTTGACCCAATCTTTTGACGGTTTGGTCCACCTTGCTAGACTACCCACTGGTATTCTTTGATTCGGAAACACACAAATTTTCACTGCTCTTGCCCGAACTATCTACTTCATATAGTCCATAATGGATCTCGTACCATCTTCCGGCCAATTAAAGTCCTCTTCAAAAAGGCTCTTGTTGTGCCAGCTCCCAAATAACCAGCAGACTACTCAAAAAATCGTAGCCCATTCCCCTTGCAACACCTGTGAGTGCTTCATGAAGTTGGATTTTACCCATAACTCTTCGTCCAGAAGGAAGAATTCCGTATCCACCACCCCCGAGGGAAAGTTTTTCGAGAAAGCTTGCACCCTCGAATAGTCACGGATAACATGCAGAGTGGACTCTTCCTGCCTGCTGATGCGGTAACTATTGTCCGTTGCAATGTGTCTCGCCACTCATTGTTGGTTTGTCAGAAGCTTTTTCTTAGTCATTAGCCAGAGAAAAGCTCTGATCCGTTGGGGCCCTGCCCATTTCCAGATTAAGGTCCAAAGACTGGCATGATTTGTTGTAGTGTGTCCTTCGATTAAATCGTAGGCCGATGCTACAGTAAATCTCTCATGTTCAGTTTGACCCCATCTTATGGTATCCTCTCCTGGATTGTCTGCATTAGGGGTTAATTATGCTAAATACATACAGACTGTAGACGGAAGGTACTGTTGGAACAAATCCCACTTCCAGTTGCCATCGGCTATTTTAGCGTGCAGGACGCTTTCTAGGATTGTAGTGGTCGCCATAGAGATTATTGAGCCCCAATCTTTCACCCAACTATCCAGCCAGAAGGAGATGTGCCTATCATTTCCCATTTTCTATTTTAAGCCCTGTTGTACAAATTACCAGGTTGCAGAAAGTCCCCTCCAGAAACTCAAAGCCCCTGGCCTTTCTAAATTAGTAGGAATATGGTGCGGGTCCATGCGATATTTTGCCCTTAAGATCCTGACTCATAAGGTTGTAGGTTGGGTTAACAGGGCGCAGCTCATCTTTGTTAGCAACGCATCATTGGAAGACCCAATCCGCTTGATGCCTAGCCACCCAACCTTTTTGGGCTGACACACGATATCCCAATTGACAAAGGCACACTTTACTCTGCTCGTTCGTGGCACCTTAGACAAAGTTACGCATGATTTGTTCTAATTCATCACATAAAAGTCCCGGTAGTCTCACTGTTTGCATCGTGAATATAGGGAGGGTCGATATCACAGATTGAGTTAACGTGATTCGGCCCACTAGCGACAACTGTCATGCCCTCCACCCTATCAGCTTTTTTTGTACATTTTCTAGGATATGTTGATAGGTGTTTCACGTGGTACGCTTCTGGAGCAGAGGTATACCTAGATATTTTACTAGATTGTTCGTACGTGTAATACGAAGGTTTGACTTAGCCGACTCGTGGTTCCCTGCGAAACATTCTTAGAGAAGAAAATCTTTGTTTTGTCCGTGTTAACTTTTTTCCCAGACCCCATGTAGAACTCCTCCAAAGTCTTTGCTATGACTTGCATCTGGGAATCCGTAGCTTCAGCAAAGAGAACCAGGTCATCAGCAAAGAAAAGGTGAGATAGGGGGGCCCTGTAAGGCTCAACTTAATTGGTCTCCAGCAACCGTGTCCCTTTTCTCTTGAGATAAGATGTCCTAAACGCTCAATGCACAGAATAAAAGGATATGGCGAAGAGCGAATCTCCTTATCTAATCCCTCGGGAAGGGCTAAAAGTATCAGAAACTGTGCCCTGCCAAGCCACCTGCATAGTCACTGTCATTACACATTGCGTAATGACCCATATTAGGTTTTTCGAAAATCTGATATCCTTTAAAGTGTTTTGGATGAAATCCTAGCGGATCCAGTCATAAGCCTTTTCTAGGTCCACTTTGATCGCTAAAAGTCCCGTCCTCCCTTTCTTCCTTCTCATCGAGTGAATGACTTCTTGGACAATGATGATATTATCCGTTATTTGTCGGCCCGGAATAAAGCTGCTTTGGTTCTCCTTAACGAAAAAATCCATATGTTTTTTTCAATCTATTGACGATGACTTTGGAGATAATTTTGCACATCACGTTGTAGAGATTGATCGGATGAAACTGGGTGAGACTATTAGGTGAGGGAGTTTTGGGGATTAGGACCAGCATGATTTGATTTAAATCTTTTTCCCACCTCTCATGCCGGAACGTCTCTTGAATGTATTTTGTCACTTTGGCACAGACCATTCCCCATTGCTTTTAAAAAAAGAGAGCATTAAAGCCATCTACCCCAGGGGCTTTATTCGAATTCATTCCAAAGACCGCACTTTTTTTTATCTTTGTATGGTGAAAAGGCTGGGCTAAATCTCGGAGAATGTCTTCAAAAATAGATGGGAATGCTCCTAAGATCAGGAACCGGTACAGGGGTCCTGCCTCTTGCGTCTACAGGTGGGTAAAGTAGTTTTTGGCTAATTGGCTCAATTGCCCCAGGTCCGTGACTAGCGTCCCCTGAAGGTCCTTGAGACTCTCTATTCTCCTTTGCTTTCTTCTGGAGAGGGTTAGAGTGTGATAGCATTTGGTATTCCTATCTCCTTTCGAAATCCAATAGCAACGGGATTTCTGATGCCAAAAGATTTCCTTCCCACTCGAAACCTGCATCAGTTCTCCACTTAGATGGTCCTCCAAGGCTAGGAGGGAATCCAAATTTTCCTTGGTCATAGCTCTCTGAAGGCCCTGTAATCTAGTTAGCAGTCGTTTCTTTTGATAGAAAATATTTCCAAAATCGGAACGATTCCATCGTGTGAGGTGAAGCGAGAATTGGGATAGAGATTTGCTCATCGTCTCCTCGTCCAGTAACCAGTGCTCCTCTACAACCTCATCAAAGCCAGGATGGGTTAGCCAAGCATTTTGAAATCTAAAACCAGAGGAACCGATTTGCCTTGCAGTCGGTGGTTGAAGGTTAATCCACATGGGTCTATGGTCAGACCCTAGGAAAGGTAAATTGTAATTAACCACTTACGGGAAAGTTTGAAGCCACTCTGCCGACCCAAAGACTCGATCCAATCTAGCCTGGACCACACCTCGGCGCTATGTAAACTTGGAGAACTTTAACCTAGAAAGCGTTAGGCTTGCCTATCAGAGTCCATCCTAATTTTGCTAAGAAAGCATCATTGGTTTCACGAAATTTTCGAATGCCAAGACCCTCCCATCTCTTTTGGTTTACAAGCGTCCTCCCATTTAACTAATTGAATCCGCTTGGTGTCATTAGATGAGCCTCACAGAAATTGTCGCATTAACTTCTCCAATGCATCGCAAAGACGACAGGGCAGCCGGACTATCTGCATAGTATAGCTGGGAAGGGCCGCTATGACGGATTGAGCTAAAGTGATACGTCTTCCAAAGGACAAAAGTCTGGCAGACCAACATGATAAGCGTTGGTGAACCTTGTCCAGAATGTATTGATAAGTTCTTTTGTTCACTCGTTCGTGCATAAGTGGAACTCCAAGATAACATCCGAGGTTTTTTGTCTGTATGAAACCCAGTGCGTTGCTTAAACGGTGAGACATCGAGATAGGAATATTTTTGGAATAATAGCAACGGGATTTATCTTGATTGACGTGTTGCCCTGAAGCAGCATAGAAATAGTTTAAGGTATCCCGAATAACGTCCACTTGATCCATAGAGGCTTCTGAGAAAAAGATGAAATCGTCAGTGAAGAACAAGTGAGAAATTGGCAGCCCATTTTTACTTAATTTGATAGGCTGTCATCAGCCTTGTGTCACGAATTGGGTAATTGTTTGCCCTAGACGTTCCATACACAGGACGAAGAGGTAGGACGATATGGAGTCATCCTGACGAATACCTCTGGAGGGGCTAAAGGCCTCACTAAGTTTACCATTTCACCTTACTTGGAGGGAATCCGAGGAAATGCACTTCATAATGAGATTAATCAATGACTTGGGAATGCCAACGTCGAATAAAGTATATTAAATGAAATCCCATGATAATCTATCATAAGTTTTCTCAAGATCTACCTTTATGACCATTGTGCCTTTTTGTCCGATTTTTCTTTTCATGACATGAATGACTTTTTGGGCGATAATAATATTATCTGTAATCAAGCGTCCTGGGATAAAATTACATTGGGTTAGAGCTACCGAATCTTCGAGGTAAGGTTTGAGCCTATTAACAATGATTTTGTAATGACTTTATATATCGCCCAACATATAGCAATCGGTTACATTTTTTAGTTATTCGTGTGTGAGTAAGTGTAAAATAAAAAATGAATTGCTTGGGTTATTGTCTTAATATTTTTATATTCTTTGCACGAGTATTCAAACTCGAGATGATGACAGCCGACTTGCTGGGACAATTCCAAGAGTATCGGAGATAAACCAGCATGTTCCGTTTCCGAAATTTTCGGATGTCTCAATCCTATCGGCATATTCTAAATTCCATAACGAGTCTTTTCCATCTCAATACCATTTGACGTTTTCTTTTCTCGCGGTGAAGATGATTTCCGCCTGCCAATAAAACCACTATTTAAGAAATATGATCTTTTGCTAATTATACCTCAAAATCAGTAATATTAATATTAATATTAACATTACATGCACTCAAATTTTTATTTAATAAGTATTTAAATACATTTAATGCAACCAGAGTGTTGTCTGGATTATAATTTAAAACCTTATTTCAATGGTGTGCGGAACACGTACATAGTAATGCCGGCTTAGCGGAATCTTGGGCAGGCCATTTAATAAGTTCTTAGACCTTCGTGTTGGTGTGTAAGATGACACAAATACTACATACATGAAATTTGAAAGCGGCATTAATCTTATGCTTTTATTTTTTATAGTATGGAATTTATATTTCTTATTTATCGAGTGAATACCTAGTAAATTTAAATCGTGTCACAACAACAACAACAATAATAACAACTTATTAAAAATTATGTCGAAGATATCAATCCTAGACACACATTCAGAGATAAACTTTGATGGTCTAAAGCTCTCATAAGATGAGTGTGCACTTCTTTTAAAGTAAGAACTTATTGAACTTACAAAGTAAAATTGAGCTTGCCAAATATTCTATATCAATAAATGTTCGGAACAGAGCCGAGAAAAAAAAAAGATGAGTCACAGGAAACTAAGGACCCTCATATTGATAAATGTCTTATTTTATTAGTAAAAACTATTAAATATTTAACCCCAAGACTCAGATGAGTTGGCAAGAGGCTCTCATAGCTTAAGTGAGATCGTGGGTTAGAACCTTCCTCATGTATGCAATCGTTTAAAACTTGAGGCTAGAGTTTTGTCTCTCGCAAGAAATCAACCCGACTCAAACGAGGATTAATCTGGGTGTGAATGGCTTAAAGGTACTTTCTCTTAATTGGGATCCTCCTAAGATACAAAAAAAAAACTATTAAATATTCTCTTATTTGTTTCCTTCAACAAAACCTTCCCATACACACGCTCAGAGGTTGTGGGTTCGAACCCCCTTCATGTATGTAATCGTTTAAAACTTGGGACTAGAGCTTTGTCTCTCCCAAGAAATCAACCCGACTCAAACAGAGATTAGTCTAGGTATGAATAGCTTAAAGATACTTTCTCTTAATTGAGATCCTCCTAAGATATTAAAAAAAAAACTATTAAATATTCTCTTTTTTGTTTCCTTCAACAAAACCTTCCCATACACACACACCAATCGTCAAAGCCTCCCCGAGGATATTCCAGGGAGATCCCTTCCTAACCCTAACACGCGTTAATGACACGCATTGACGACCGTTAGATCCAGTTGGTTGGAGTAGGACCCATTTCTTGTTTTGCGAGACAGTCCAATTCAGAGGAAGCATTACTTAGTCGGTTAGTCCTCACACCGGCATGTGACACGACCAAGTTTCAAGCCCACTTATTACAGAAGCTGTAGTTATGGTACTACGCAACTAAAGAGTCAAATGTTCAACAACCTCGGGTCTTAATAGTAACCGAATATGCTCAGGAATTCCCTTAGTTCAACGACTCCTTTTATACCTTTTCCTGAACGTAACCCCGTCACGCCAAGCATATGCTCTCTAATATTCTACTAATCTTCTTTTCTTTGTTTTATTAAAATCCCTTCATTTCATCTCTCCTTGCCCATTCCATCACCCTTATCCTCTCTTTTAACCGTTCCTTGATTGCTGGGTCTTGATCACTTTCTCGATGAAGTTTGGTAAGAGACTGAAACAGCAAATTCAGGCAACGTTGCCTGAGTGGCAAGACAAGTTCTTGACTTACAAGGAACTGAAGAAACTTGTTCGGTCGATCTCCTCCGCTCCGCTGTTGTTGAGTGGATCCATCGAGTATGGAAACGCAGAGGCTGAGTTTGTGTGTTTGTTGAACAATGAGATTGACAAGTTCAACGCTTTTTTCATGGAACAAGAAGAAGACTTCGTCATCCGTCACAAGGTAAGTGTCCTTACTCCTTACCATAACTACAATTGACAATTAGAACACGAAATGATAGAGTCAAATTGGTAAATTCAAATTTCAGGTATAAGTGTGAAGCTATGGCATATTCGTAAATAGTAATCTCTTGCGATATTTTAATAATTTTGTAAAAAAATTTCTAGTGTGTGATCGAATAAATTCGTTATTTGAAAATTACGTGACATAAATAATTTAGAACCGATCATTAAATTAAATTATTCTTATGCTAACAGTAACTTGTTCTCGTATATTCTATACTTTGAGATTACGTCAATTCCTAAATCTTAGATAAAATGAAAAATAATATTAACATCTGTGATACCTTAATAGTTCCGACACATTTTAGTATTTAGTTGTCGGAAGATTCGATATTTAAAAATTACTTAATATAAATAATTTAAAATTGACGTTCGGTTCGTCGAAGACAAAGAACTCGTATCTCGACTAGCATACTTAAAATTTTAGCTATAGTCTTTCCTGTGTGTCTTTGAAATAATATATAATCTCAATGCATTTAACCAACTTTGAATGAGTGTTGTTCAATTTTCAGGAATTGAAGCAGAGAATTGAGGAAGTGATTGAGACATGGGGTGCAAATGGAACTAGGCCTTCAGAGAAAGCGTATACAGAGGAGATGAGCAAAGTTAGAAAAGACATCATCAATTTCCACGGAGAAATGGTGCTTCTAGTGAACTATAGCAACGTTAATTACACAGGTACTACATAAATTCAATCTCATGTTTGAAAATTTAAATTACGGATTACGGATTAAGTTACGATTACGGTCGGTAATTACAAACATCCGAACTTAGCCGGACTAGGGTTTACCGTCTCTCCGGGTGATCGTTGACGGGGAAAATTTTTGCAGGATTGGCCAAGATATTGAAGAAGTATGACAAGAGAACTGGCAGGTTATTGAGGTTGCCATTCATTCAGAAGGTGGTTGAGCAGCCGTTTTTCACGACCGATCTCATTTCCAAGCTTGTCAAGGAGTGTGAAATCACAATAGATGTTGTGTTCCCCGTGAATGAAGAACAGAGAAGGGTCAAAGAAGCAACAGAAGCAATTCACGTAGCAGAAGAAGGGATTTTCAGGAACACGGTGGCAGCTCTCATGACTATGCAAGAAACCAGAAGAGGAAGTTCAACTTACAGCCAATTGTCTCTACCTCCTCTAAATTTGCCAGATTCTGATCTCGTTCAATTTTTGCAACACAATTCTCCTATACCAATCCTCTAGTTAATAGAATTTGAAGAGCTTTGCCGCCCGCAAGAGATCTATCCGGCTTGAACGGAAATTAGTCTGGATGTAGAAGATTTAAATATATCTTCTTATAGCTGGGACTCTCCTAAGACACCTCGTGGGCAAACGAAAAAAAAGAATTTGAAGATCTTTTCGAGAGTTATGCGAATACTTACTAAATTATATTGAATATTTTAAAATATATAAAAAATTAAATATGTTTCACTTTTTATTTTGTAATTTTGGATATCACAGTCTAAAAGAAATGTAATATATATTTCTTTTAATTAGTGAAAGAATTTTCTTTATTGCTATAAGTAAACAACACTTAGTAGAAATTTCGCTAAGGTGTAGAGTTTTGAGAAATTTAATAGTACGCAGTCTTACTCTTAACTATTAGATAGACTATTTTAAAATTGACTCACATAAAGGAGAGAGAAAAAAGAAAATAACTACAATAAATAAATAAATAAATAAATGATAAATTTTAAATATAGCTTAATATTATCATCAAATTATATTTTAAAATTTTTATATTAATTTATTTAAAATTTAATTTAGTTTATTCTTATTATAATTATTTAAAAATTAATAATTTTATAAATCATTAAATTTTCAATTATTTATAAAATATAATATATTTTAACTTATTATTTATAAAATAAATTATATAATAACTGATAAAAAATCATTATCATTTAGAATATTAGCATAATTATTAGTTTTGTTAAATTTTAATTAATCAGTAATTTTATTTTTTTATTCTCTTTCTCATTTTTTATTCCAAGTTACTAATTTACCCTCAAGACAATGCCACGTCAACAAGAGCAGAACAACTGTGTAACCGCAAAGTAATGAACGGACTTCGGTGGTCACGCTGCATTAGCACGCCCCCAACCCCAAAGCCGCGAGTTTTCTGGTTTTCTTTTCCGTTGTCCAATCCATCAAACCACCACCGTATTTACCTTCAAAGGACTCCATAACCAACCAACATGCTTTTACACTGATTGAACTACTCTGTTCCGTCTTCTTCTTCTTCTTCGTCATAGTGATTGTAATGGCTTCTTTTGTCGAAATGGATCTGGTTCCATTGTCACTCACATCTCTGTCCAAACGACCGTGCCTTCCTCTGTCAAGGAAATCCCTAATTTTCTATCGCAGGGATTCGAAATCGAAATTGGGCCTGCGCTGGGTTTTCAATTCCTCGAAACCCGCATTTTTAGCTAAGGATTACCACATTTTTACGAAACGACAACCGGTTGTTGCCGTTGCTAGGGCTGAAGCAGATAAAGTCAGGGATGACAACGCGAAACAGGTACATAAGTTCCTTTCTGGATGCTTCTTTAAATGGAGTTTCGGTTTTGGTTGAGATAAGTGCAAGAACTTGTTAGTTAGGTACTTAGTTAGTGAGTTCGTGCTTAGAGAGTTTGTAAATTATTTGTAATGGAATTGCTCAAACTGGTATCGTGTAGGAAGGGGATACAAAAGAGTCTGATGGTGTCTTGATTCAACAGAAAGCGAGTCAATTGAGGAAAAGAATAGTTTCTGGAATTGGAATTGGGGTATCAGTTGGAGGTGTGGTGTTGGCTGGGGGATGGGTATATACGGCAGCTATAGCGGCTGCTGTATTTGTGGGTGCGCGAGAGTACTTTGAGTTGGTTCGGAGCCATGGAATCACCGCCGGAATGACACCTCCTCCTCGATATGTGTCCAGAGTGTGCTCTGTGATTTGCGCTCTCATGCCTTTAGTCACATTGTAAGCTTGATTGTCGTATGCCGTTCAATTTTGATTGTGAATTTCTATTGGTTCTGCCTAAAGATCCATTTGAAACAGGTTATGTGTTTGCTGATCAGGTACTTTCTATTATATGGTCAGGTATTTTGGTCGGATAGACATCTGGGTCGCATTTGCTGCCTTTGTTGTTGCAATTGCATTGCTTCTGCAGAGAGGGAACCCTCGCTTTGCACAGCTCAGCAGTACCATGTTCGGCCTATTTTATTGTGGCTATCTTCCTTGTTTCTGGATTAAGCTTCGTTGTGGCTTGACAGCCCCAGCTTTGAACACTAGTAAGAAGTTGATCTTTTTATCCTTTCCAGAACTAGATGCCACCACTAGGTTTTTTAAGGGTACAAATACAACACATCTTGAAGCCTTCATTTTCCTAAGAAAGTGCGGTTCGCTAGTTCTTCTTTTAAACATGTCATGTCACTGAACTGTTAGTCTATGCTTTTCTTAAAGCAGCATCTCATGTTTCTATAATGTGGACATTGATAATTTAGTCTTATTGGTGTTCAACTGTGGATGTTAACTCATACCATAACAGTCATGGCAGGAGACATGCATTTATATAGCTCACTGGTAGGAACCCGAAAATAAGAAAGTAGAAATAACTGAGAATAGGATTTTATTGATAAATTTGAGAGCAAGAATCTTAAACTCTCAAGTCAGTCCATATGGAGAGGACTAAACTCCAATACAAAAGTATTAATTTCTCAAGATGCCGAAGTAAACTAGCTATCAGGTATTTATATTGATAGGTTCCTAACAAACTGCATAACTAATTTCTAAATATATGGAATAAGATAAATAAACAGTAGATAAGCAGTAGCTAAAATAAAGGCAGCATGATCTGATCTTGCACTGAAATCAACTGGAGATGTTCTGTTATTTGTTGACTGAGTCTTGGTCACAGGATATTCTGAATTTCCTTCTAGAATGTCTTCAGAGGTGGAGGTGTCGTATCACTCACGTTTCAAACCAGTTTATTCATGCTTCATACTTTTTGAACCTGTTATCAATTTTGTCCGTATGCACTGTCCTGTCTGTAGATAAAGTTGGGAAATTCATGTGCTTCCATTGTATATGAAATTGGGAATAGCACAAATGAGGCATAAGTCTCCCTTCACCAGCCTAAGCTTCTTAGTTTGATGCTTTAGAATAGGTTCTTTTGGAAGATAAATTCACTTCTACTTTTCTCGTTCACCTTAATCTGGGTTTTAGTTTCTTAATGTGTACCAGATTGCTATTACCCTTCAACAAACTCTTTTGTTTGCTAAACAACTCATATTGTGTAGGAATCGGAGCAACATGGCCAATTCTTCTTGGTGGCCAAGCTCATTGGACTGTGGGTCTTGTTGCAACCTTGATTTCTATTAGCAGTGTCATTGCTGCTGATACATATGCCTTTATGGGTGGCAAGGTAATTAGACTTCTTGAATGATTATCAGATATTGATTGAAACCAAATGATATGGGTGTAAATGTTTAGAAATAGGTTCTAATCATGTCCTCAAGTGTCCTTGCCCATGGGTTTTAAAATTTCCTGTGCCAAATGCATGGGCATGGAATTGTTTTGTTGGTTCAATGCTTTACCCTTGTATTGACAGTCACTGCCTTATTCAGGATTTGAAATATGATGATAGAACATGATTTCTTCAAGTTTATCATAGAGTTTTGCTTCCTTGATAAATTGTGTTAAATATTTAGTTTGTATTGTAATTGAATGTACAGATTAGAAGCTGGGCTGTATTGTTGATTAATGGTTTTAGCTTCTTGCATTCTGTGTTCATCCTACCCTATTTCAACTAGAAACATTTATCCAATACCTATGCAGGCATTTGGAAGGACACCACTGACTGCAATCAGTCCGAAGAAGACATGGGAAGGAACTCTTGCGGGTTTGGGTGGCTGCATTGCTACTACTGTAATTTTGTCCAAAATTTTTTGCTGGCCGGTATCATTCCTAAGGTATTAAATCTTCACTGATTGCTGTCCTGAGTCAATGACGAAAGTTTCTTCATTGGCTAATTATTTCTCAAGGATGTTAATTTTCTTGGTGCAGCATTAGGTCATTGTATGAGACTTTTCTTATTAACTTGAGTGCCCCATTAAGACCCATAGATATCCACACAGGAAATCCCTAACTAGTTTAAATTGACTATTCCTGTTTTGCAATATAGCAGCAACTTTGTATCTTACGCTTAAGATACGAGCAATCTTTGGATGAATTTTGTATGAGGGTAGTTATCATCGGAGACTGCTGGCTCATAGAGTCCTATTGTATCTTATGCTCTTCCGGCATCTTGTGGA
The DNA here is from genome assembly GCA_025531925.1 of Erythroxylum plowmanianum. Classification (NCBI taxonomy): domain Eukaryota; kingdom Viridiplantae; phylum Streptophyta; class Magnoliopsida; order Malpighiales; family Erythroxylaceae; genus Erythroxylum; species Erythroxylum plowmanianum. The sequence continues at coordinate 1,382,243 of JANVCQ010000004.1, forward strand.
GTCAATGATGTTGGATGGCTAGACTATTCCAAATCTTTGATAAAAACATGTATGAATTAGAACTCACAAACTTTCTCCATTCAAAAGTGGGGTTTATGATTGGAGATACAGAAATTGACTTAAATCACAAACCTGCATCATGTGCATATGTTTGTTTCTCTGTCAACAAGAATTTGATATCTTATTTGGTTGTTCTCAGTGCCACGGCTTTTGGGTTCCTTATTTTCTTTGGATCTATATTTGGTGATCTGACGGAGTCATTGATCAAACGTGATGCGGGTGTGAAGGACTCTGGCTCTTTAATACCAGGACACGGTAATGACCTTTTCTTTCTTTTTTGCTCCCCTTGTAGATGTATTTTAGGTGGCAATTTTAGAATGTTCAACTTAATTTCAATGCAAAACATTCATGTTACATACACAGCGCACTGCATTTTATTTCTGAAGAGATCTTTGATGCTGGATGAAAAATGTAGTGTAGTTCAGCTTCTAACTGGAGTAGTAAAGAAAATATTTAAAAAAACATAATATTAGAAGAAGCAATGGAAGGGGAATAGTGTTAAGACTTCTACTCAAGGATCGTGTCACAGGGAGATGGTTAGTCAGTTCGGTTTTCTTCCGTGACGTGTTGACGCGATGAGGAGCAATTGTGAATGATTGGAGCTCAAAGCGAAGAGCTGCGCCTATCCGGAAGCTCGTTAGAGAGAACTAAACTGCTTATTGAATTAGAACTAGACTAATACTGGACTCTCTAATTATGCAAATAGTCGACAAAATAGAAAACTCAATAATAACCGTCACAGCTACTGCTGCTTTCCTTGCTTCATCTTCCTGGCATAGCTACGTCCATAGGAGTCCATGACAAATAGCTACCTTGTTGGTGGTGTTGCTTAGTAGTTACTAGTTGATTAGGAACACGTGCTAAATAAAAAACAACTTGCATCTTCCTGACTAGTTAGTCAATTCTTCTGATCTTTGCATGTCTATATTACCAGCAGACACCTGAGAAATGTACCAATTACGCATTGTTACATTACATCCTGTTTACAAATTCCATACCATGTGTAGGTGGAATACTGGACAGAGCGGACAGTTACATTTTCACTGGTGCACTTGCATTCTCTTTTGTCAAGACCTTTCTTCCACTATATGGAGTATGACAGCAATGTTCCATCAATTGCATGAAACTGAACGGATGTGAAAACCCCATCTGGTTTCTTATTCTGGAAAGCTAAGAGCGTATGCATGCTTCATCCTGATGGAATGTGGAATTTCTCTTCAGTGGATGACTGGATGGTAAAGTGTCTTTATCCAAAAAAAGATAAATCACACGGAAGGTCATTGAATTGCAGATTCACTCGGTCCATTGTGGTTCTACCCGGAATACATGTTCCGGAAAATATTGCTTCTTACACGCCATGAACTGTACTTTGCTGGCTAATCAGGTATGGCGAAGTTTTGGCAACTTATGTGGGTTACAGTAGAGCGTAACTCAAAACATGTTTAAGTCCTTATCTCAGCTATAGGTATCAATCCATTCATTCTTTATAAATCCCATCGCTGTTATAGTTCTGAACATGGTCCCCATTTTAATATCTATGAGGAATGTCTCTGTCATAAGATCAAATAGCATTCATTATTGAATCTATTAGGATTTGGGGATAATCATACCTGCTTAAGTTCAAAATAGCAATCAAAACTATCTCGGGAGGGTTCATAATTCAATCGTTGATTTGTTTCTGTTGCACTTTGTTCGAGTTTTAAAAAGCCAAGTGCTGACTTTACCTGTCAAATTATCATAGTAATCCTGTTGTTATGATAATCACTTTGACCTTACACAACAGTGTCCGTCACTCCACTGCCAAATGCAGCATGACAATCCTTCATCCTATTATGTGATCGGGCCTTAATTTTTTTGACCAACAAAAGTTTTCAATTCTCTCTTGGACTGGAAACGTGTTGTTAACCTTATTCCTGAAAGCTAGGTCCACCTGAGAAATTCTTGGTAACCCTGTCGACCATAGTTTGCTAAAGTTGGTCATCAATGGCACAAGTGACGAAATCAGTTGACAATTCTTGTCCCATAACTGAACCTTTAATTATAACTAGAAAGAAAGCTGTCGGCAACTATTTGTCCAGGCAACCACCACCTAATGACATAGTTGTTAAAGAGTTGTAAATTCTTGTAATTTCACGTGGACATGTTTGTTTAACTTTTCTTCTTGATCTCATATATCCGGCCACTATAGTCTTTTATCCAATAATTAACAACACTTGCTACTCCTAGAATGGTTTAGTCCATTGGATGTTTCTCTCTGACAATTATTTTTCCCCTCAAACATGAAAAATCTGACCGAACTTAAGTAAACTATGTCTGCATTTGCTCCCAAATTTTCAGGAGAACATAACCTTTTCACCCAATAAGAAAATATGTCCGGATCAATAGAAACAGAGAAGGAAACCAAAAGGCCAAGAAAGTAACAATCTCATGAATGTTATGATTTATAATTTTTATATAATCGGTCTTTCGGATTCATGTGCATATAATAGTCTATAAATTAGTTGTTTTTCATGTAATCTATTTGATGATATACTGATTGTCAAGTGACAATATTCATATTATTCATCATTCTTAAGTTTCCAAGGTAAGATACAGTTTTCATCCGTGACTTGAACCTTTTTTGGGTTGGTAGGCACAAGAAGAGTAAGTTGTACAGTAGTTAGACAATCCCCTGAGAACAAAGTTGTTATTTTTGTGCATAACATTCCGTGACGATAATTGCTAGGACATTTGGCCATGACTGAGACTGTTGAAACAAAGCATATTTCTTTGGAGAAGGCCTCACGAAATGATAAGATACATAGAAGACTAGAAAGGGACATAAGAAGTGAATGTTGGGTTGACCTGGAAGAGATAAACCCATAATACAAAACAAAAAAAAAAAGAGAAAGGAGAAGATAAGAGAAGAGAGCATAGAAGAGATTGAAATGAACATGGCAGAAACTACGTATGGTACATGCAAAAGTTGCTTTGGACCCTAACCTCCACCAAAACAATAGGACAAGAAAAGCTTGATCATGAATAGTGATAGGAGACTGATGAGGACCCTACCCCTACCATTGTGGACTTTTCACAAGCTTTGAAGCTCTTTACTTTTAGAATTTGGCACCTTATTATTAACATAGAACATGAAAGGCAAAATAAAAAACTTGTGGGGTTGCAACCAATGCGTTGTTTCGAAGCTGACTACGAAAATGGAGGAAGAAAAGGATAGAAAGGAAAACTTAAAGGAAGAGTTGGAGGAGATATGGTGGGCAAGGCAAAGCATCTATTAAAGTATACGAGACATAAGGGAAGGATGGAGGCTAAGTAAAGGATCTCGAGAACTTTTCTTGGACACGCACACCCACGTAAATATGTTATCCATCTCTATAACCACAACCCTCCACTTCACACTCACCTTTCTTTTCACTTTTCGATCCTTTCTTAACATTACTTTTCACTAACCATTTGCCTCGGATGCTCTACAATGTTAATTACCTCTTCTTATTTTCTTAGCCCCTAATAATTTCTTGTAAAAATTCACATTTATGAATCTAATCATGCCCACCATAGTAACACAACTCATATTCTATGGCAATTAATGATGAATTATGGATTCTTATGATTTCATGTTCTACATTTGCTGATGCAACTCTGTTCTAAGTTATCTTATTCATACATTTATGTGAGACCTACATAAATAAATAGATGAGATAAGTTGAACATCGTTGGACCAACAAAAGTAGAATAACATACACCTCCCCTTTGCTGTTTCCAAGATGAGTTTTGAATTGTTAAAAAAAATCTAAGGGTTCAATGAATAGTTTTCATAATTGAAAATCAGTATCTTGATTATTCCCTTGTTTTTAAGTGGCATTTAGATAATTATAAAAAGGAAACATTTTGTGCTTATAACATCAAGATCGCCTGATGATTTTGATGTTTCGGTGTACCTAATTAAAGTATGGAATAAATACGTTTTGACTCATTGCCTAAGATTTTGATTTTTGGAACCATCACATCCAAAATAGTATTTTGAACAGAACAGTAAAGCTTGTCTTAGCAAGAGGAATATATGTGTGTAAGCAATTATTTGATAACCCATTTGAATTCTTTGCTTTAAGTAAGCTTTAAGTTATCTTTTACATGTTAATTAGATAAATTATTAAGTTTAAGGTCAATTTAAAGAAAAGATTATGTATATAATTAGTGAGGCACTTAATACAAGTTCATTGAACTTGGAAGTTGAACTTGGAAGAAGGACAAAAGGTGGCACACGGTTTGAAACTCTTTTGAGCATATTTATATGTATCTTCATTTCTTGAAATTTAACTGAATTCCTTACTCCTAGGAGGGCTTCTTTAAGACAAAAGTGCCTTAACTCGTCCAAATTCCTTAATATAAAGTTGTTTTTATCATTACACTTTCCATTTTCTTTAGAGCTTCAAAAAGGTGTGCTCTGCTTTTATGGGCTTCCATATCTGGAAGATGCTTCAATTGCATGTTGGTGCTCTGTTCTGCCTCTGCCTCTGCTCTGCTCTCTCTCAGAATCTGCTTTCAGCTTATTGAAGTGACTAAAAGCAACCAAACATCACTACACATTTGCTTGCTTATGTTCTTTCCCTTTCATCTTTCTGGTGGTCACGGACAACATCAACAATTTTCTCTTAAACACGAAATTTAGAGAGATTTAGTAATATGCAACTTTATTTTTAATTAGTATAAAAAATGTTCTTCAAAGTTAAAGATGTTTGAACTAGCTAGCAAGGACGACCCCTTTTTTTTGTTTGAAATTTAATCGATTAAAACCATTATATCTTTTGAGTTTAAATTCATTCTGAAAATCGATCAACTCGATCATTTATCCGTTAACTTAGATTAAGCCAATTTGTCATCTATAGTAGTTACTTTCACCTAAGTTAGAAAAGTTAGGTAAAAGATGGAAATATTTACAATAAAATAATTTTAATTATTTTGTAAAAATTTCTCCATTTTTAACAAAAGACACTATTAAAATCAGGTAATAATTCTATTAAATATTTTGATAATTATTTAGAAATTTTCGCATCTTTTTAATCTTTGAATCAAACTTGATGCATTAGTTCTGTGGATTGGAATGTGAGCTTTTTTGGTGCTTCTAATACAAAAGACATTCCTCAAGCATGAAAGTGACTCTACGTTACTCTTCAATAGACTGTTTAGTGTTTGTGGAATTGGGAATTGTCCTCTTCATGTCAGAAAATAAGAAAGAGGATACTAATAAATACTTTTTTAATAAAAATGAAGGGATTTGTAGTTGCTATCGTTTGGATATGTATTAGATAAATCTTTAAATTGACGCAATAGTCTGTAAATCACGTCAATTTGGTACTCCGTATTAGGCAAGTCTTATACGATAGACTTGATTAAGAAAGTGTAAATAAAGGGTTTAAACACAAAATCTTTTGGTCCCATGTCATCCACTCCACCAACTCGACCACTCCCTTAAAATGCGAGACTAATAAATATGTAATTTTGTTATAATAATGTAAGGCAAGAGTATAAAATAAGTTTTTTTTATTTCAAAAATATTTATAATTATAAATTAATATTTATAATTTTTATTGTATTTTCACTTAAGTCTATTATTAAAAAAAGTATATTATAATCTCTTCATTATTATTATTTAAACTTATAATTCTTTAAATTAAGAAAATTTATTTCATCAATTGAATTATTAACACGAAATTAGTTATTTTGTTATATTTGAATTTTTTGTTCAAAATTTTATATTTATGTCAACTAATATATAAATTAATCGTTTAAAAATCAAAATTAGATACACATAATCACAACATAGGCCAATACTAAGCACTATGTAACAATTCATTATTAGGCTCTTAAAAATGGACTGCAAAGAAAATTGCAAATTTGTACGGAACCTAACAAGCAAACAAAAAGAAAGTACCAAACAAAAGCAAGCAATTAACGTACTTAAAAGCATTCAATCATACGTTGTGTCACCAACTTTTGACCAATCGCTCTGTTATTCATCCCATAACAGCAATGATCGGACGGTCAGAATCGCATGATTTTGACATTGCACCATCGTCTACGATATAGGGTACTATTGATTACCCCTCAAAAAAAAAAAAAGGTACTATTGATTAAAAAATCAAATCATAATTATAAATTTTTAATTTTTAATTTCAATTTATCTCAACAATTTACTATTAAAATTAATTAAATAATTAACTCATTTTTATAAATTAGAATAAATTAATTCATTTTTATTTAATAGTTTTATTTTTAAATTAAATTTTATTCTTTTCAATAACTATTAATCTTAAAAGTATAATAAATTTTTAAACTTTTAAATATCTTATTTAATTTTCAATTCAATTTTTAAAGTATTACTTTCATCATTATTTGCTCGGTCGGGCCATTTAAGTGCATGGCTCGAGTTTGAGTTTTAACCCATTTAATTCGTCGCCATATTATTTTGAAGATTTTTTAAAACAATGTTAATTTTTTAGGTTTTATTTTAAAATAATATATTTTAATTTAAAATTAAAATAATTATTATCATCATCGTCATCATATTCAGTCTTAAATTTCGCAATAAAGCAAAATTTAAAAAATTCTAATAGTACAAAACTTTATTCTTACATAATAGAGATGTTATTTTTGATAGGCTCACGTGCAGACATGAAAATAAAATATATTAGACTTTGAAATAAAAATTACAAGCGGTTCAAACAAACCCTCGGGTCAAGTGGGTTTATTGGACTTGACTCATGGGTTTTAGGACGAGATTAGATTAGGTCGGGTTTCAAATCGACTGTCACTCGCATTCCCATCATCAATCTTGATCGTTCATCCCGACCGTACACGTGGAATCACTAGGATTGCGACCATTCGTTCCCTCTACAAGGGATGGGACCCAAAAGTTACGTGTATCTATCCACTGGTCATTGTCTCCACCTATAGCAACACATGAGACAACCAGTCACAATCGTCGGATCGTTGCTTGGTACACTAGCCAGAGTTTCTCAAAGTAGTGCATCGTAGGACCCCACTTCCCTTTTCTCCTGTCAGAAGGAGCCACGTGTCGATGCTGATCGCTTGTACACATTTGCTCCATGCGCCTCACATACCTTAGGAAACCCCACATCATGTAGAAGAACTATTATTTGTTTTTAAAATCTTTTTCTAACCAAATTTTATTTTATTAAATAATTTAAATATTTTCATGCCTTGAATTTGCATAACTATTTTATCTTCAAATAAATATTTCAATCTAGAAAAATGAGGGACAATCTTAGATAAAAGTTGTTCTTAAGTGATCAGAAGGTCACAAGTTCAAATCACAGAAACAATCTCTTTGTAAAAATATGAAGAGAAGACTATGTGTATCAGAGATCTTCCCCAAACTTTTGGTAAAATGTTATTAATGAACCCTAATGAATTGAAGTAATATTAAAAATTAAATTTAGAAAGAAAAATATTTAATACATTAATACTCACAAATAACTCAATTGTTGAACCAATTTGAACTTTATTTGAAATGCTAATTTTGTTATGAGAGTCTAATCCTTAAAGCCAAATTCAACCTAATTTACTTTTGTCAATTCAAATAAATTATATAAAAATTTATAAATTTAATTGATTATTTGATTAATATAAAAACAAAGTTAATTTCTTATGTTAAATTTAAAAAATGTGTGACTAACTCTAATACTAAATCCAAAAATAAATAAATAGTAAAAGACATAAATTTTCCTACAATTTAAAATAATTTAGAAATAATTTCTAACTATTAAAATTCTCGCAAAAATACCTTCAATTAAAAAATAATAAGTAAACACCCAACATAAATATTATATATAAACTAATTAAATATCATTAATATCATAATTCAACTCAACTTTTAAATTTAAACAGAACTAATTAAAATAAATTTTAATTTTATTATAATTATTTTAAATTATTAATTTAAATCAAATTTAATTAAACCTAGGCATGTCAATCTTTATCTAGAGAAGTGGCTTACCATATTGGACCACCACAATACAACTTCCCTTTCACCCTTTCAACAATGGACCACGAAGTAGGTTTGAGAGGTACCCTTAATTACCACATTAGTTAATTACAAATCATTACTATAAAACATAACTGTACTTGTAATTACCTTAATCATGAAGTTGTCGTCACTCACTGTCTTTCTTCTCTAAAGCGCCGACGTTTTCAGCTTTCTAACCATAATATAAGTGTTTATTTGAATGAGTTTATATTAATAGAGCTTTTATCAGTAAAACTTTTCTGAGAAGAGCTTTTCTTAAAAAATCAGTTGATTATTTGGTTTTCATTTAAAAAAGAACTATTTTGGAAGAGCTTTATACAACAGATTCTTTGACAACATAAGAATAAAAGGTATTTTTAATTTTAACTATATTTTATTTTGTAATAAAAATTATTTATGCGTATAAATATTATTTAAAATATATTAAACAATATGCAAAGCATAATATATTAATTATTATATAATTTTAAACCATATGGAACATAAATAAAAATATATCTAACTAAATAAAATTAATATCAAAAATAAATATTGAAACATATAAAAAAGTTAAATAATATTATATAAATCTTAAAATAAACGTAAAGATGTGTTTGTAGGTATTGTGAGAATTATGTGTAAAAACATAAGGGTAAAGGGAACTAAAAAATAGACTCATTAATTAATCTGAAAAATCTACATGAAAAAAGTATTTTTTAAAAAAAACTTCAAATTTGAACTTATCAAAAAATTATATTTTAGCTTTCAAAAAAGTCATTTTTATGAAAAAAAAAAAAAACTTCTAGATTTTACAGTCAAACACTCATTTTTCTTAAAAACAGCTTTTGCGGTGAAAAAAAGTACTTATTCAATCTCCAAAAATTAAAACAAACAGGCACTAATTCTCCTACAATTTAAAAAATCATAAAAGCTCAAATTGTCTTCTCCTTCCCCTCAACTCCAAATGCAAGGAACTTAAAATAATCCCTCCAAGCGACCAATCATGCAAGACCCATGTGATTTCATGAGGAAAGCTTGTAAAGGGACCAATTAAACTTAGTATCAACTTTAGGTTTAGTAAGCTACTTTGAAGGTATTAGAAAAATAATGGCCAATTTGGCATAGGATTATAAAAATAAATAAAGGGCGGTCCAATCGGTGCCTTAAGACTATATAATATAAGATAAATTTTCTAATTAATGCATCAATTTGAGTGTATTTAGACCTTAAATCTTCATGAATCTATGATTACGATCCTCAAAGTATCATAATCTTCTTAAATCATCCTACACCGGTACAAATGTCAAAGCTGTTGTTTTTGGTATATGTGGAAGCACATGGATCAAGCATTGGCTGTTCTTGTTCACATCCTGTTTGATTGCCTTTTGTCCCAACCACCCAACATTCTTAAAACATTGGAGGTGGTCTTTAAATGGTTTCTGAAACATGCCTCCATTGAATAGAATATAGCCTAATGACCTGGAAACAGACACTACTGTTTCTTAATGCTTCTGTCATAACTTAAAGATCGAAGACTTGGCAGAGATGGGTTTATCAAGGTATATGAATTTGGGATAACGAACCAAGGAATTAATGCAGAGAAAGGCAGAGTTTTGAATGGTTAAATCATGTTTTTAGCTCCTTATGAAACTGTACAACCAACACTGATCAAGTTGGGTATGAAAAGCATCACAGAAGTTGCTCCAATCCATGAACTGGTGTACTAAAATGTTCTTTCTTGATATGAAAGATAATCCTACAGCACACGATAAGTGTAGCACTACAAGTGTTGTGCACAATATCCAGAATTAAGAGAACAAAGAATTCAAATCCATCCAGTTACTAAAATGTTCAGATTCTTGATTAGGAATAATATGCCTAAACCACATAATTAACATAGGAGAGAGGAAATACAGACATCAAAGGGATCAGGAATTAAACTGAGTAAGATCCGAGGCAGCTTTTGGCAAGGAAGATTGATTAGTGAAACCGATTGTCAGAAACAATCCTAATTTGTCATTTCTCAGCAGCTCCAAGCTGAAGCTGAGATGAGCTCCTTTCGTTGCCAGCAAAGAACAAGTGAAGCTTGCTTCTTTTCAACATGGAACCCCTTAACCGGGGCTCGTTGCACTAAGCAATCTGCTTGTGATTCAGCAAAGTTACTGAATGTTAATGGAGTGAATCCAGACTGCAGAAACAAATTCTTCCATGGTGAAGTCCTATCAGGGCAACGATGGCGACCCAGTACCAATTTTTCAATGCCCGGTTGGATCAAGAACCTCTCAATCTTTTGCATTGCATCTAGGTTCACATTCACAGCATCCAGTGATTCAAGCAAGCTAGAATATGACTGAATAGCTTGAATTACCTGATGAGCAAATGGGAGGTCAGTTCGCTCACAACCTCTGTCCAAAGACACCACAACTTTAGGGGAGAGCTGCTTTACAAACCGAAGCACCAAAGGGAGGATCAATGGGTAGCTTGAGAAGGACCCAATTGGAAGATTCACTGCAACAACTTCTTTCTCCAACATACGAATTGGCGATGGCCAAGAACCAGAATTCAAAGACTCAAGACCAAAAATTTCAAGCTCAAACGGCATGTTGATTTCACCAGCAAAGATTCTAAGGTTTTCTCGAGTGAAACCAAGCTCGAGATCACTATGTGAAGAAGGAGAAGCAAAAGCAGTAATCTTTAGAGAAGGAGCACCTCCACTCCTCATAGACAATTCTTGCATCAAAGAAGCCCATTGTCCACCATAGCCAATATCAAAATCTACAATGTGAATCCTATCAAAACCTTCAAAAGCCTCAAGCAGGGCCTGGTTACAAGTAAAATTGGCAAACTGAAGGATTGGTGAGATTTCAGAGAATGATTTATATGCCCCAATCTTGAAAATAAGACTACAAGGGGATGACAACATTGTGTTGTTGCTGCTGTTGTTGGTGTGCAGAAGTAACTGCAAGGCCTCTTTGAAGTAAAAGGCAACCCTATGATAAGGCTTACCAATTGGAAGAGAGAGCTGGTGATTGAGCCGCGCCAATATCCCTTGCGCGAGTACCGCATTCCCGGTTTCGATCAGCTCTGCAGCTTGGCATATTGGGTTTATTATAGCCTGCTGAAGCTGTTGGATTGCCAATTCATCACTCATTAGTTTCTGCTTTGTAGAAGTAACCCCTCCTGGCCTCTGCTGTTGAAACATTTGGAGCTGATTCTGCTGTTGGTGATGTTGGTTCTGTCTCCGAACAAACAACTCTGCCTTCAGATCAGAAAATGGCACCTTTTGGACCTGAGAGTTAGGTCCTGGATTATGCCTCTTGGGTGGTGGCGGAGCCGACAAGAGATGGCTATGCTCTTGCAATTGCGAATAGGATAATGGCAAGAACATTGCAGGGTTTTGTCCAAACTGGTGTTGGCTGTGGTTGATTATCACAGATGGATTCAGAATCTGTGGCTTCTCCTCATTAGCTTCAACTCCTTGTTGTTGTGGTTGATGGAACAAAACAGGTAAAAGACTGTTAGTTGAAACAGGAACATCCGGATTCGAAATTTGTTGGCTTATTAACGAACCAATCCTCGGATTGTTGCTAAGAAGAGGGAACTCAGAAGATGGTCCTTGAAGTGTTGAAGGGTCATGAATGTTGCTAACCAAGTTTGCATTATTCATCGTTTCAAATCCAAAAACTTGATCCACAACCCCAAATACAGCGTTAAACTCCACATCTTCAGGCCCACTTCCACTTGGTAACAACTTGTTGAATCCCAGCGATGGGTCTTCATTATCTCCCATAATTAACCTCAAAATCGACTGTTCTTGACTAGGAGACCCAGACAACACACTCTCCCAATCTTCCATTCCAAGTTGCACACATTTTTCCGCGCTGATATCTACAGAAGAAGGGTGGCTATTGTTGTTGCCGGAGAACGCAGCAGTTGCCAGGCCGTTAGTTGTGGTGTTGGTGGTGGTGTCGGTGGAGGCGCCGCCGCCGCCGCCGCCGTTACCGTTTCCTTGGAAAGAAGACAGCGTTGAAGAGGAGGTTGGAGAGCTCGGACTTCTTATCGCGTCAAGCACAGATGTGGGCTCACTGCCCACAAAACAACTACTTCCTTTGATATTGTTAATGTTGCTCTGCCACTTCTGTTCAAACCTCTGTTGCTCTTCTTGAGTTCGTTCTTGAAGTAAAGAATCTAAAAATGAAGAAGACGAAGAAGAAGAGAACTCCAACACCCCCTTCCCTTGAAAACCCTCAAAGGTTAGGGGCATGGCCTTCATAGAATCTGAAATCTCTTAAGATCCACAACTAAAGCCCCAACAGAGCTTTCCAGTTTCACCAAAAAAAGACCCCAACAAAAAAAAAAATTGGTTAGTTTTGTAATAAGAGACCCAACACAAGAACCTTAAACCTTATTGGTCCCTTCTTCGGACAAGAGACAAAACAAAAAATCAAGAATTGTGTAAGAAAGAGGACAACTTTAGTTGAATGCATGAAGAGTTTGTAAGAAAACCCATTTCTTTTCTCTTTAATCACACTCACACACCTTTCAGCTGCTTCTTCTTCCTTCCTCTCAAAACCATACAATTTCAGACACCATCTTCTCTCTTCTTGTTCCTAACTCCTAAGGCTACCCTTTGGTTGATTTTTCCTTTTTTTTTTCTCTATATTTTCTCTCCTCTCCTCTCCTCTCCCCTCCTCTGCTCTTCTTTTCTCTTCTCTCTTTTACTCCTTTTGGCGTTTGTAGTACTTTGTCTTCCTTCTGTTTTCTGCTATGGATGCGTGCAACATAAAAAAGTGGTAAAGTTCCCTCTCTCTCTCTCTCCCTCTCTCTCTCTCTCTCGCTCTCGTTCTGAGCTTTTTTATCTATTTTTATTTTTATTATGGTTTTTTTTATTTTATTTTGTCCGTATACGTATTTTTATCTCCCACCTTGTGTTTCTTTTACCCGCCATTTTCCACGCGCCAAAAAGGTTGCGCGTGGGATATTTGTTGAAATATATAAATTATGATATTATTTATTTGCCTACTTTAATTTAGTTATATCATATAATCTTTATTAAAAACTTAATATGATAAAATAATTTATGTATTAAACTAACTTTTAAACCAATTTTAATTATATGATATATTAAACCGAGCCTTTAAGTAACTAATAAAGTTACTCATTTGTAACTATAAGGTTTAAGATTCAACTCACGAAAATAATTTGTTTGTAAAAATACAAAAGAAAGACTGCATACATTATAACTCTCCCCAGATGTCAACAAAACGATAATCCTTATATATTGGGTATGGTGACTTTTTGATTGTATTAAATTGAGCTAAAATATAATTAATTTAAATATATATAAGTAATAATTAATTTGTTAAGTAATTTGATGAAAATTAATAAAAATAAACCTTATGAAAAGTAACAATTTAAAATAGTAATTATTGTTTTTAGATAAATATAATTATAAAAATGTGCATTTTGTACATACTTATATTAATGGACAAGTTAAAGATTTTTTTTACAATAAAATTATCTTTTTGCTTAATTTGACATGGATGGACTACGCGCTAAGGTAGCGCGTGACATTCACAGTTTTTTTTGTTAATTATTTTCTTTTTACAAAGACC
>JANVCQ010000004.1:1419060-1439839 GCA_025531925.1 Erythroxylum plowmanianum
TTTTTAATATTACTAATATTATATATAATTAAATATAATTATTGCGTAATTATGACGTCACACTGATTCGACCGGTGATCGAATCGGTTGAACCGATCGAATCAATGACCAGTAAGGCTTCCAGACGAGGCCCCTTTCCTCTGGCCCACTCACATCCCCTCCCAGCCCAATCGGCCCTCTCCACCAGACCCTCATCAGCCAGCCTTCCCCTGCTCCGGGCCCAGAAACTTCCCAGCCCAATTCTGCTCATGTTGCCCTCTCTATTCCTTCCCATGTGGACGTCATTATTCCAGACCCGACTGTTCCCATGGATACCCAGGCCGCCTTTGATAGTGGCCCAATGGTCGAAGACTCGGGTGACCCACATATTGATTCCCACCGATCACCTCCTGGAACAGTCTCCGAGGCCACTCTCCCTCGTCCTCCCGACCCCATACCCTCTTCACCGCTCCCTAGGACTTTAGCGACTGATTCCGAAACACAAGTGGAGGATCTCGGTCTAGACCGCGCGCCAATCCCAAAAGCGGAGTTGACTTCGACTGAAGTCATCCCTCCCGCAGTCTAAACTCATACCCCCTTGATATTTATGATGATTTTTATCTGAAATTGCCAAGGGGCTGGAGGTCGGACCTTCAAGCCCATCCTGAAGAATTATCTCCGAATTCACAAACCTCGGCTCGTTGTGCTAGTCGAACCTCGCATGATTGTGATTCAGAAATTGGGTTTTAGACACTCCTTTCGGGTCGAAGAAGCGGGCTATTCGGGAGGCATCTGGTTACTTTGGAATGACGACATTGGAGTCCGCGTAAGCTTTCCTCACCGACAATTTGTGCATGCTAGCATTGAATGGGAGCACTCACCTTTTGAGTTCATTGCCATTTATACTAGCCCTACATACACTCTCCAAAAATTCATTTGGTCTTATCTGCCTACCCTGGCAAGGGTCACTCAAACTCCTTGGCTTCTCGGTGGCGATTTCAATGCCAAATTAGCCAGTGACGATAAACGCGGAGGATCTCTTGCATCCCCCATCATCAACCCCCACTTTCGAGCCTGTATGCACCTTTGCCATCTCCAGGATCTAGGCTATGTAGGCCCCAGATTCACATGGAGACGGGGGCAAGTTCGGGCCCGCTTAGATCGTGCATTCGGCTCCACCTCTTGGCTCTCAGTATTCCATACCACCATTGTACATCATCTGCCTTTTCTGAAATCGGATCATCGACCAATTCTCATCAATTTTCACATTAACGATCGCCCTCCTGCAGGGCGACGTCCCTTCAGATTCCAATCGGCTTGGCTCACGCATGACACTTTCGCGCAAGTGGTAGCTGACAACTGGCAACCGCATACTTCAGACGTTAGTGGAGCCATCAAACATCTGTCGGCTCAACTCCTTCAATGGAATGACAGCATATTAGGTAACATCTTCCATAAGAAGAAACGGCTTATGGTCAGGTTGGCCGGCCTCCAACAACCTTCGGAAGATACCGACTCGGCCTCCCTTCGCGAGCTCGAGGACTATTTACAATCTGAACTCGAGCATGTGTTGTACCAAGAAGAGCTCTTCTGGCACCAGCGCTCTCGGAGCCAGTGGCTCCACCAGGGAGACCGAAATACAGCCTTCTATCACGTTGTCACTACTACCAAAAGGCGTTAAACGCGGATCACTTCTTTAAAGGACGAGGACGGGACTGCGCATACAGACCCTTCGTCTCTCCGTGATTTAGCTCAACGCCATTTGGAGACATTATACCGTTCCGAGGACACCACTCACCTCCCTTGGCGATTGCAGGGCCAGTTTCCTCCCCTTCCGCCTTTAGCTACTACTGATCTCACCAGTCTGTTAAGCTCGGAAGAAATCAAGACAGCGTTTTTTAACATGGCCCCCAATAAAGCGCCAGGTTTTGATGGTCTCACCGCCTTGTTTTTTCAATCTCAATGGAATACTGTTGGCCCTTCTCTGACGAGATTCCTTCAAAGCATTTTCCACCACGATGTTTGGGATGCGGAGTTGAACTGCACCATTCTGGTTCTTCTCCCCAAAACCCCATCCCCTTCTTTGATCTCTCAAAGGCCTCACCAAGCTCCCTATTAATCGACTCAAACCTTACCTTGCGGACCTAGTTGCTCCTACTCAGTGCAGTTTTGTTCCGGGACGTCTCATTACCGATAATATCATCATCACGCAAGAGATCATTCATTCGATGAAACAAAAAACTGGGCGCACGGGGTTCATGGCCATCAAAGTGGACCTCAAGATAGAGTATGATAGACTGAACTGGGACTTCATTCAGGAAACTCTAGTCGACGTGAGATTTTCGGCGAATTTGATTACCCTCATCATGAAGTGCGTTTCTACCGTTTCCCTCCAAGTCAACTGGCAGGGGGAACTTAGCGAAGTCTTCACTCCTACTCGTTGTATTTGTCAGGGGGACCCTTTCTCCCCTTACCTCTTTGTACTCTGTATGGAGCGACTAGGCCATGCCATCACCCAGTCCCACCTCTTTTTTGCGGATGATCTCATCCTTTTCGCCGAAGCCTCACCTGCACAGGCGAGAGTCATTCGGGACATTTTGCATTCCTTTTGTGCCTTATCTGGTCAGCGTGTAAGCATGGCCAAATCGAGATGCCATTTCTCCAGAAATATCCCTTCCGATATGAGTCAAGTTCTCAGTGGCGCTTTAGGCTTTCCAAGGATTAACGACCTCAGGCGATATCTTGGTGTTCCCCTTCTTCATCAACGGGCTGTCAAGCGCACCTACCAGCATATCATTGATAAGGTCCACCACCGTTTATCTGGCTAGGCGGTCAAACTCCGATCGTTTGTCGGCCGCATCACGCTTACTCAATCGATTTTAACAACCATCCCTAGTTAAACTATGCAAACAGTCCGCCTACCCCGCGATCTTTGCGATGAAATAGAAAAAACAATGCGATAATTTCTGTGGGGTTCGACGAGCGCTTACCAGAAAATTCCTTTAGTCAAATGGACGGACGTTTGCAAGCCTAAGGAACTGGGAGGTCTTGGCATTAGGTGCATTAGGGAAACGAACGACGCCTTTCTTGCCAAACTCGGTTGGTCATTGGTCGCCACCCCGGATGCTTTCCCCCCGTCCTGGACTCCACAGGGGGATCCATGGTCTGGCGTAGCATCACGGCCACATGGCCCACCGTTTACAAAGACCTGACTTGGACGGTTAGAAATGGATCTCAGACGCGATTTTGGCTCGACCCCTGGATCGCGGGTGCAAGCCCACTCATTTCCCACACCTCCCACCCCCTCCCCGAGTCCGCTCTTACCCTTAGCGTCCCACACTATGTCGACGACACTGGTAATTGGAATTGGGCTGCCTTTCACTCACAGCTCCCAGGCCCCATCTGTCGCCTTATCGCACCATAACCTGGGGCCGGATCAACTTGCTTGGGGTGCTTCTGACACTGGTCTATTCACCGTAGCTTCCACCTACTCCATGATCATGGGCCACGATGCCGAGTCGCATCATGGAGTTTGGAAGGCACTCTGGCAGTGGCCAGGGCCGCAGCGCATCCGCTCGTTCCTTTGGTTATTAGCCCATGATCGCCTACTCACGAGTCACCATCGAGCCCGTAAGCATCTCACGACGGACAGTTCATGTCCTCACTGCTCCCTTGAAGAATCTTCCCTTCATGCTGTGCGCGACTGCCCTCAGGCCCGCTCCGTGTGGATTGCACTGTCGTCCCGCCACCATGCGCCAGATTTTTTCTCTATGCCTCTGTGCGACTGGCTTTTCAACAATCTCCGTCACCATAGTCCCGTTCAGGGTCATGATTGGGCGGTTATTTTTGGAACCACTTGTTGGTTCCTTTGGTCCTGGCGGAATAAGTCGATTTTTGACTGTCACTTTACTTGGCCCTCCTCGCCTGACACTCTCATTTTGTCTTATGCAGATCACCTCCACGGGTCTTCGAGGAGGCACAACCGGCCGGACACCAACCTCTGCCCCCACCACGAGCTACATGTCAGTTGGAAACCACCACCGCCGGGATGGATCAAAGTGAATACCGACGGAGTTAGCAATCGCTCCCAATTCGTGGCTACAGCAGGTGGCCTTCTTCGAGACAGTAATGGCACTTGGATTGCAGGCTTTACGTAAAATCTCAGATGGTGCACTCCGCTGTCTGTCAAGCTATGGGGTGTGTATTCCGGCTTATCCCTCGCATGGCGACTGAGCTTCCGTCACGTCGAGCTGGAAATGGATTCACTTGCGGTGCACCAGCTCCTATCTTCATCGACCAATCGCACGCAGGCGACCCACCCTATTGTAGCGGGCATTCACGAACTGTTTACCCGCAACTGGACTGTTGCCCATCGACATGTTTATCGAGAGGGCAATAGATGTGCTGACTGGCTCGCCACTCAAGCTAATTATAGTGCATTTGGTGTAACTTATTTTGATGTAGCACCTATCGGGTGCCAACATATCCTTCTAGCGGATATGTCGGGGACCAGCATCCCCTGCTCTGTTCTGTAACCTATTTCGGCAGCTTCCTTTTAATAAAAAAAAAAGATGTTTCGTTTTAACCACAAATACAAAGTTAAAATAAAGAATTCTTTTCATGGAGTAACAATACAAGGCTTGAAACGAAATGGTCTATTACTTTGAGCCGAAGTCAACGAGGCCTATCAATACGTGGGCTTTCAATCCAATGGACATAACCAGGTGCTAGTCATTGTCAGTTGATTTTGACAAAACCTTTCTCGTCACGTATCAACGATTAGTCAAAATAAACCAGCTTGACCCTTGATCTCCAAAAAAAACAAGAAAGCTTGATCCCCACTCCAAGGTACGAGGAACTATTACGAGCATCAAGTCTATATAAACTCTTAAACCCAACACCTTTGCAACAGGTAAAAGTTTTCAGATAAGAGCAACAACATGAGACCCCTTGTAACGTTTGCTTTTGGTACAATGTTTGGTGTTTTTATATCTCGAGCGACTCACGGCTTCCAACATGATGAGTTTCGTCGGAGATGCCCTCGTTCTCACCGGCCACAACCGGAAGACAGAACTCCCACCCCAACCACAGAGCAGCCATCTGTTCCGATGCTGAATAGTTAGATTATTTCGATGAGAGCGTCAAATATTTTTTAATACAAGCGATTTATATTATCTTGCATGGTATGTATGGAATGTTAGTGTTGTATTTGGGTGTAGTTGTTAAGGGTTAGTGTGTTCAACATTAAGTGAAATGGGTATACTATGATCTCCAATTGGCTTTACAAAGTCATGTTCCAGTGTTATAGTAAGTGTAGCGAAGTCTAATAAATTTTGTTGGGAATTTATATGTTTCTCGATCCATACGTTTGTTTTTGTTTTCCTTTTTTGATCTTCTCTAGTGATTTGCCACGAATTGTGTTGTTTACTTTGACAAAATAGCTCATCAAATACCAACTTTTCAATGTATTTATGAATAGTCAAAAATTCAAAATTCAAATTGGTAAGATAAGATATGTAAGGTTTAGTGCCTGTTTGGATAAGTTTTTGGGAGGTCAATAAGTATTTTTCTCTATTACAAAGGTCCTTTTAAAGAAAAATAGATGTTTTGTTGTAAAATAAAAAGTACTTCTTTAATAAATATGATTTTTTTGGCAGTTAAAATATAATTTTTTAAGAAGCTTAAATTTGGAGTTTCTAAAAACAGTCTCTCAGATGACTTTTTCGGGTAAATTTTTTAGATCAATTAATGAATCTATTTTTTAATCCCTTTTATCTTTATATTTTATACATAATTTTCACAGTACCTATCTTCACGTTTCTCTTGCAAACTTATCTTCTCTATTTAGTTTTTTTTTATATGTTTTAATATTCATTTTTGATATTATTTTTATTTATGTCATAATCTACATAAAAGATTTTGTAAGATATATTTTTATTTATGTTTCATATGGTTTAAAATTATACAATAATTAATTTATTGTGCTTTACATATTGTTTAATATATTTTAAATAATATTTATATGCATAAATAATTTTTATTACAATAATTTTATTTTGTCAAACAGTCTATTATATAAAACTCTTTCAAAAAGCTCTTTTTTAAATGATAATCAAACAATCAACTAGTTTCTTAAAAAAATTCTTCACATAAAAGTCTACAAAAAAAGCTCTACTAATATAAACCAACTACTAAATATAGGCTTATTTAGCATTAAATTTTTATAAAATTAATTAAAGATTGAATAAAATTAAAAAATTTAAAAAATAATTGAAGAAAATTATAGTGAAAAATTAAAGTTTAATTAAAAAATTATTAATTAAATATTAATTATAAATGCTTGCCACTAACACAGTTTAGCTGTCTCAGAACTCATAATCCAAAACATAATCAGTCATATGTTCTGCTTCTCTGGTAGGGCTCAAGCCCTTTTTTTCTCGTCAAGGATTGATACGAGTGTCTTCACTTTCAGGTTAGGCACGTTGCTTGGAGCATACATAGCTGATAGCTCAGGACTATAACATTCCCAACTTCCCAAAACTGCGAGCCTTATTACGGCAAAACACATTGAAGAAACTTATCGGAAACCGACTTGTAAGAATCAGGACGAAGACGTTTATTTCAAGATCAATATGAATGGTGTATGAAAACTGGATTCCCGTTTCCCAACTTTGCAATCAAGACTTCTGATACATCACATTACTGTTACCAATTAACTCTTCCATTCTACGTCTACAATTTTTGCAAGAAAGGTCAAGGAACAGAGGTGCATATGGGAGATAATGTACGTTTCAGGTTATGAGGAGTGCAGAATACAGAGATATTTGATTCAACGAAGGAAAATAGCAAAGACTATACTACTAAAGGATTCAATCACAAGCTGTATTAAATTTATGGGGCTTTTACCCAAACTCCCACCACAGGACTAACAAAGTCTTTATCAAACATGTAAGAGTCAAATAATAGTAAGCGTCAATTGTACAAGAGAAATATGAGAAAACATCTGAGAAGATCCTACCAACCCATTAACAAAACATCTAAAAGATCTTACCAACCCAAAACTTGCTTGAAGCCGGTTCACCAACCTATACCAATCACTTGGCGATGTTATGATCTTTTGATGAAATAACCAATAAGGATGCCCAATATACCAACCAGCAACACAAACAACATAGAGAAGCCCCCAGAAGAATTCTTGCTAATTTGCTTTCTCATCAAATCCTGTCGCAAGTAGTTTGAAGGAAAAGGCATATAAAGTGAGTTCTGACAGTAAGAAACAACACCATATAACAAAAGAACATCCTGAACGATCAGCAGCAGATAAAACATATTAAAAAGCAGAGGAACAGACAAAGGAACTAATAGTTGCATACAAGAATATCTACCAGCAAACTTGACTTTCTACACTCGTGCCTTTTATATAAATCCGTGGAATTTCTACAGCCCCCATAAAGTTTAAATGCAAGTTTTATATCCATGGATTTAAAGTATCAAATAAGAAAGGAATGCATGATATTTGCACATCACCAGGCCCACCTAAACTCAAATGTTAACATACAGGAAAAAGCAGGCCATTGTCACTTTAATCTATTTTACAAACATCAAGATAGTGATTTGCAAGCAATACCAGTTCCAGCTGTAGATTCTTTGTTTGCTCCAGAGCAGTTTTTTTCTCCACAGTCAACTTTGATATCGCCGACCATGCCTGCAAATGAAGTTTCATCAATAGAATGCAACAAATTAATAACAGTTGCTAATAGAAAAGGCTTGATCAGGTCACTAGTTTCAAAAACTTCCCTGAATTCAAGGGACACAAACACTAGAATAACCCACATTGTTAAACCATTACAGTAACCTCCTATTATGCTTGATACACTAACCAAAGTCGATCAACCTTATGGACAACAATCATCGCAGCTCAATGAATAATACTAGAAAAACAAAAACAACCTTGTCTAAAAGAAGTTTTCGTCATTGAAGTTAAATATTTTAGGTATAAAAAGAATGAAATAAAGTTTACCCCAGAAGATTTCTCTTTAGGCTCTTCAAAAGACCTACAAACCTGGAGTGAAATTTTAAAAGTCAGGGATAACATGCATCAAAATAAAGAATTGGTATAAACACATCTAATCAGAATTACATCTTATTTTCGGTCAGGGGGATCAACAAAACAGTGAGCAGACAGAATCAAATATAAATACTTACGGCATCCAGCAACTGCACATCCTGGTTACCATTCTCAAGAGAAGAACCCCTTGGAGGTGATCCTTCTTCAGATCCTTCTGGGACTGGTGACGGAGGATTGGCAGGGATGTAAACCACTCGCAATTTGAACTCCTCCACAACCTTACCATCCTCCCTAGCAAACTGCAAAGCAAATTCAAGGAAATTCTTAAGCCTGAGGACATGTGAGTGCCCATGAGAATGACAGATACAAAGAGAGAGGAGACTCCTACCATCTCTGGAGTTATGTCTTTGGCTGTTGCCCCATCAGGTGCAGTGACACTTTGTACGAGGAATTTGTCCTTACACTGCAAATCCGGCGGAGCCTCTCTTTGCGCTTGCATTGTAACTATGCACATTGCAGGAAGTGTATTAACATTGAAGCAACAGAAAAAGTGAGGGAAGTCACAAAAAACAGCTGTTGGCTCAATATTTATCCTGAATCCAATATAAAACACTTATTCTTGGAGATATTCAAGATCAGAATGGCTTTTGGGTCAGCAATGATTATATGGAACTGGCTAGCAGAGGCTATAGAACTTAAATCAAAAAGCAAAACCGAAACACAAAACAAAAGTTTGAGCAGTGAGAGCATTAGGTCAATATTAACTCCACGATTTCAAGATATTAATAGCATTGATAACAGAATACTTACTAGTAACACTGCAAGTGGTTCCAGGCATGACAACGCCAGAGTTTGGCCGAACGCAATATTTCTTCGGATTGGTTGTCTTTACCTATTCAATTACAATACTCAATAAGTAACAATATCACCCAACATATCATTCATAAACTTCTCTACAGTGAACCTACCTTAAAAGCCACATTATTATTTGTCTTGTTACTCAGTTGCATACAACACGAACTTTGCTTCTTCACTTCAACTGACATTATCAAGGCAAACAGATAAATTCCGCTGGAAAAGTAGTAAATGAAGTAGCACAAAAAGCAAAAAAACACAAGATTTCCATGATCTGGATTTCATTTATGTCGATTAAAACATAATCAGATTATATACAAAACGGCTCTGGCCTGCGGTAATCACTTGGCTTGCTATTACATGATCTAACGGCAACTTCGAAACCAAATAACTTTAGGGCCTAAAATTCAATCTTCACCGATTATTTCAATACGTTCTTGTCATTCCTGGGACACGAAACAAACGGCATAAGAGAAATCAACGAAACTTACATGGGAATTTGAGCTCTGTGGGATGAATATTGAGAAGATCTCCAGTAGCCATGATTCCCCAATCAAAGAGGTGTGAATTGAATTTACAGTTACTGAGAATTTTCAATCAAAACCTAGGGTTCGTGTTCAAGAGAGCATAAATAGAAAGTATATATGCACTATGTATATGATACGCCCAAAATAACGATAAGCAGTAACCTTATTTTCGTTGATTTTCTGATTTGGTAAAGTTTTTAGATTGCGTCCGCATCGATGTAAGCGCCCATTTGCACCGTTGGATCAGAAAATAGCGGGCCCATCTGATCATACTTTATAGTATATAAAAAGTAGTTGCATATCTTTTATCTTAATTATAAAATTCATTTATTAAAAAAATAAGATGCTAAATATTTTTTTAAATTACAAATTTAAGCTAAAAATTGAACCATTAAGAACTTAATCTTACTTAAAACTTGACTTAAATAGAGTTAAGACTTGTTATCTCTATACGTGAGTTTATCCATTAATCCTCAAGTTGTCTAAGCTCGGATGATATTTGAGTCCGAGCTCAATTCGACTCAAGATCAATGAGTCAGACTAAGATTGGGCCTAATTATTTCAAAACATTAGTTTTCAGGTTGGACTTGGGGTCGAGTTATCCAAGTTCGACTCAAAGCCTAATAACTAATGTTTTAAAATTTAGACCATACATCAAATTGGTAAAGTTTAAGTTTTAAAAGATTAACAGGTATAAGCTGCTATAAAACTAGTATATAATAAATAAGAAACAGAAATTATATAAATAAATAAAAATATCGTGTAGAAGAAAATAATTTATTAAAATAAAAATATACTAATAATGTTTATTAATATATAATAATCTAATAATTTAGACAAATATTGAATCTATAATAATTTAGACTAAGATTAATTATAACGTAAGTTTTTAAAAAATAATAAAAATAAAAATTGTATTATATATTATCATTTAACTAAAGATTTATAAAAATTGAATTATATTTAAAGAAAGTCAACGGAAAAGACTCTAGATTTATTCCAACTTATTTTTCAATGTCTTTTAAATATACTTTTTTATAGTTTAAATATTATTTTTTAACACATTCTTGAATTGTCTTAAGCAAAATTACTTTTATATACTAATTAATATTTTAATTTATTACACAAATTCAAGATTAAAATAATAATTGATTTTTAACAATAATAATTTAAAATTTGTCAATTAAAATATAAGGAGATAAATAAAGAACTTCAATTTTGATAAATATAATTTATCAGTGAGATTAAATAAATATAGTATTTTTTAAGGATAAAAATAATAATTTAAATTTAAATTTAAATTTAAAGATATAAATAAATAATACAATTTTCAAAAATTATAATTTATCAATTAGAATGTATAAGAATTAAAAATAATTAAAAATTGAAAAGATTTACCATCCATACAACAATGCATTGTATCTAAACCCAAAACTTAGAAAAGAAATTTGTGGTGGGTCTCGCGTATTCAAGCCAACGGTGGGTCTCACATGACTCATTACCTAATAGGTTTGTTAAAAAAAATAAAAAGAGAGGAAGAAATTTATGATGGTCCCACGTACTCAAAGGAAGGTATATAAATTGACCGGTTTATTACTTAATTGACCAGTTTTTATCTATAATGATTATAAATGTACATTGGATCAAAAATCAGGCAAATTCGTATTTATTTTAATCGGATTGGTTAGTTTAGTCTAATTTTTCAAACATTGTTGATAATTATAAAGAAAACAACTTCGGCCTCGTTTGGTAGACAATTAATCAGTTATTTTTTTAGTTGATTGGTTGTCTTCAGCTGTTTGACTCTTCAAACAGTTACAAATGTTGTTTAAAGAGTAGCAGATCTGATGGCTAATTTAAGATAAACAGTCAAAAATGAAAATGCTTCTATGTAGGATCGTTTTCATCAATCAGTCAAAATTTTAAATATCAAAAGTCAATTGTATCTTTTAACTGAGATTCCTAGATACCTACTCTTTTAGGAACATTATTTGTTCTTATAATTGTTTTATGTAGTTATAGATTAGAAATAAAATATTGACCTTAACATAAAATATCTTAATATTCTTACAGGTAAACATAACTTTTCTAAAATATAAATTCTCGTAAGAAAATTCAACGAAATATTAAGATATATAACATTCATACCTTTATTTTTTTAAGTCATATTTTCATAAATCATTTTACACATAAACAACCAATACTAAACAACTAATTTTACTAAATATCTCTAGCAAACAACTAATACAACTCACTGTATTAGACAAGTATTGAATCTATAATAATTTAGACTAAGATTAATTATAATATAAGTTTTAAAAAAAATTGTATTATATATTATCATTTAATTAAAGACTCATAAAAATTGAATTATATTTAAAAAAAGTCAATAGAAAAGACTCTAGATTTATTCTCACTTATTTTTCAATGTATTTTAAATATATTGCTTTATAGTTTAAATATTATTTTTAACACATTCTTGAATTATCTTAAGCAAATTTACTTATATATACTAATTAATAATTCAATTTATTAAATAAATTCATGATTAAAATAATAATTATTTTTAACAATAATAATTTAAATATTTTCAATTAAAATGTATGGAGATAAATAAAGAGTCTAAATTTTTATAAATATAATTTACTAGTAAGATTAAATAAATTCAGTATTTTTTAAGGATAAAAATAATAATTTAAAACAAAATTTTAAATTAAAATATAAAGATATAAATAAATAATATAAATTTTAAAAATATAATTTATTAATTAAAATGTATAAGAATTAAATTTTAATTAAAATTTCAAAAGATGTACCATTCCTACGACAATGCATCTTATCCAAACCCAAAACTTTAGAAAAGAAATTTGTGATGGGTCTCACATATTCAAGCCAACGCTGGGTCTCACATGACTCATTACCTAATTGGTTTGTTAAAAAAACTAAAAAGAGAGGTAGAAATTCATAGTGGTCCCACGTACTCAAAGGAAGGTATATAAATTGACCAATTTATTACTTCACTGACCAATTTTTTTCTTTAACGATTATAAATGTACATCGGATCAAAAATCAGACAAATTCGTATTTATTTTAGTCGGATTGGTTAATTTAGTCTATTTTTTCAAACATTGTTAATAATTATAAGGAAAACAACTTCGGTTTCGTTTAGTAGACAACCAATCAACTATTTTTTAGTTGATTGGTTGTCTTTAGCTATTTGACTCTTTAAATAGTTACGAAAGAATCTAACGGCTGATTTAAGATAAATAGCCAAACATGAAAGCGCAAATAAATAGCTAAACATGAAAACGCTTCTATATATCATCATTTTTATCAATCAGCAAAATGTTTAACTATCAAAAGTCAATTATATTTTTTAATTGTGGTTCCTAGATACTTACATTTTTAGGAACATTGTTTATTTTTATAATTGTTTTATGTAGTTATAAGTTAGAAATAAAATATTGACCTTAAATGAAAATGAAAATAGAAATTGAAAGAGCTATATAATTTCTCATAAATGATGAAACAGTACAGGTGAACATGACTTTTCTAAAGTATAAATTCTTATAAAAATGTTCAACAAAATACTAAGATATATAATATTTATACTCTTATAATTTTTTTAAAAGTAATGTCTTCATAAGTCATTTTATACATAAACAGCTAACACTAAACAACTAATTTTACCAAACAGCTCTAACAAACAGTTAATGGAATCCGCTTATCAAATCAACTGATATAATCGACTATTAGTTGACAGCTGATAGAAGCAGTTAACAATAAATACAATCAGTTAATTGCCAAACAAGTCCTTCGTATTGTAACACGACTCGAAGTTAAATTAAATAATATTTTTTAATAAATAACATTATTTTAAGTATAAAATTTTCATATTGAACTTGAATTCAAATAGGTCAGACTCTGACCCTACAAAGGATGGGCATATTTGAGAAGACGTCTTTAGGAATGGGCCCGTTTAGTATCTCTGGCGCTTAGCAGCAATGACAAGCAATTGTCTTTTCAAGTAATCTAATCCGTACATCACGAATCCCATGTCCAGTTGTACTACGCGTTTCAAAATCACGGATGCTCATTTTATTCCAACTTTAGAAATTTTCAATTATTATCAAATTTTTATCAACATTTAAATTGATATATAAAATTACAAATTAAATAAAAATTCCCATCCAAATTTTAAAATAAGGAATTAAATATTCTCACGCTATTTTGAAATATATATATATATATATATATATATATATATATATATAGACTCTATACATTAATAATAAAATAAAATTTTAAACATGATAAATTTTATTTCTTTTACTGATTAAAGATTAGTTTAATAAATTATTTTGAAATTTAGTAATACATGACATAATAAAAATTATACTATTTTATTTTACTATTAATAACTATTAACTTGGAGCAACCAGAAAAATTATTCTTTTGTAATTAAAAAGTTTCAATTTTGAGTAAAATGCAAAATGAAAGCCTATACGATGTAGTTGATTTTATTGTTGTTATTTTACGGTTAATAATTATTTGAAGATTTTTCTATATTGCTAATTTAATAATATATCACTCTTAAAAATCAAATTTAAAAATAATTTAAAGTTTAAAAATATTTAAATTTATCTAAAATAAAGATTAAAAAACTAATTTTTATTAGGTTCTATTTGGAAGGCAAAATCAAATTAAGGGTGGTCCATTTTAGGTTTTGGGGTTATTTTAAGATTTTAAAAATAAAAAATTAAATTTAATCAGGCCCCAATTCTTAGGCTTCAACTAGTTTTAGACCTAGTTCCATCCATTACTAAGCATATACAAAATAGAAAAGAAGCCTTGATATAATTTTAGAGCTTTTTAAGTTTATTCTAGATGTTGCATAATTAAAAAACATGATAACTTATAAATATTGATTAAAGTGAATTATATTACTTCATTGTGACTAATTAATTTGTTAATAATTAATTCAAAATATGTCATTTATAAATTATTATACATAAGATGACAGGAGCTAGACTCCACTTGAATAAAGCAAACACATCAATAAAAAAATTGAGATAAAAAGAGACATACAAAATTTAGAACATGGAAAAAAATACGGATAAAAATAGGAAACTTTTCACTCTAAAAAATAAAGATTACAAAAGGAAGATCTCACAATCTACAACAGAAACTAATACGCAAGTATATAGAAAAGAGATTTTTAGGATACGAAAATCATTATATAGCATAGTTAGGCTTCTAATTCTATCCATTGTTGGTATAGGATAAAGCCATATAAGATTAATATCATTTATTTTGTATATAATTAAAAAGTAATAATTGCATATTTAAAAAATTGAAAATTTTTAAATATAAAAATTATGTTTTTGAATAATTTACACCCATATTTGATAAAATTAATCACATAATTTGTAACATTTACTTTTTAATTCGAATCCTATTTGAGAGATTTTAATTATTAAATTTTTTGTAATATTTACTTTTTAATTCGAATCTTATTTGAGAGATTTCAATTTGTAACATTTACTTTTTAATTCGAATCCTATTTATCTCTCAAATAGGATTCGAATTAAAAAGTAAATGTTACAAATTATGTGATTAATTTTATCAAATATGGATGCAAATTACAAAAGCATAAAGTATGATCTCAACCAAAAAGGTCATTCCCCTCTTTTGTCTTTTCATCATTAGGCGTCGATCGATCGAGAGAGAGATGACACTAAAAGGGCAGACAAAAGGTGTTCGTCTGTGAGCTGAGCGTGATCGACCCCTGATCTGGTGAACTATATCAAGATGATGTCAGGAAAAAGGATAAAACGCAATGTGAATGTCACTTCACTAATCCTGAAACCTGGAGAACTCCTCCAAATTAATACCTCCTCAATTATTTCCCCAACTTTTGTGCTTAACCTGACCCCAAAAGCTCGATTTTTTTGTTTTTCACTTCTTTGATTTTCCTGTCAGGACCCTGGCACTTCTGTAAGTTTTTATCTTCCGTAACGTGTAAGCTACAGGGGAGGGTGATTACAGACCGAGCATTCAAGTTCTGGAGGATTAACCCAAAACAGGAAACGTTGTCCGATTATAATCTAATTGATATTTATAAGTTTTAAATTACAAGCATGACTCCATTAATCCCAGAATAACCAGACAAATTACAAGCAAATGAAATGAGGTATATGCTCTGAAACAGGGTGTTTGTTTTGATACAGTGGTCCCAGGGCAACTGGAACAGCTGTACGCGAGAGACGAACTAGAACAAACTAAAGAGTCCAGAGTTGCCTCATTCTTTAATTGCAAACGTCGGTATGCTTGGAAGCAGGCTGCTCCTGAAACCGGCCTGAATCGCTACAAGGACCTGCAAACGTTGCATTGCTTGTTGCTGAGGCTCATGCGAATAGAGACCCAACACTTGTCATTTTGTCAGGTGAGCGATTACTAGTGCAGGACAAAGGCGATTCCACCTTAATGTTGTTACCTTTCAACCAGAAATTAGAGGTATGACCACATTTATTTATACTCCCGAATTGATATTTTGATTTGGATCGATTTTAAGTTAATATCTTAAAATATGGTTTGAGTTAGTTCGAAATTTAAAGTTAAAAAATTTAAGAATTTTAAAAAGTCAAAAATTTATTACTAAAAATTTTAGATTTTGAATCATCAAAAATTATTTGAACTCTAATACAAATTACTTACTTAGATCGATAACACAAAATTTATAAATTAGAAATATTACTTATAAAATTGTATTTAAGAGTCGTGAATATAAATTAAATGACAATTACTATTAATATTATTATTATCATTAATATTATTAATGGTAATAATATTATTAATAATCATCATCTTCATCACATTCAACCTTAAGTCCCACAATTTGGAAAAGTCTAATAATACACCTTACATTTACATATATTCGGTAGACCCACATATAAATGTGACAAAAAAATAGTGATATAGGATAAAAGAGTATATGGATAATAATTTTTTATTATTATGTTCATAGTTTTGGTTATATTCTGAATATGATTGAAATTATTAGTATTTATATAATTTTAAATTTTAATTAAAAATACTAAATAATGCTTTAAAATATTAAATAGTGGTTATTCTTTTCTAAGAAAATTTTAAAATTTAATTAAAAGTATTAAATAATGCCAAAATTTTTATAAAGGCCGGATAAAATAGAAAAACAAATAGCATAAAAGTCTAAATTTTCTGACGGCCATTACATTACATTAATTGGGGAATTTATAGCAATCCCATAAATCAGGGATAAAGGGTACTATTGTCACTATGTGTTACTGTGAAAGGAAGAAAAAGATATTTTAATAATTTGGCTTGCCAGAGTGACTAACAAAATTGGGAGGTTTTGTCTTATATCCCCGTTGTGCCCTCCACGTGACAGTAAAATCACAACTTTAGCTCTATACCAACCTCCCTGACGACGACGACGTGCCTGAGTGACCACCCTATCTTCCATTTCTAATCTGTGCTAATTTCAATAAAGCGGAGACCGGTTCGGAGTTTTTTTCCTCCGGTTCATTAAGCCGCCCGACATGTCGGAAATATTACGTGGAGACATCTGCCGACACGCCGTTAAGTTACTCCTCCTCTTCCTGACAACCTCGGTTGTGGCAGTACAAGCGAGTGTCCTGCACCCAACCCCACCCGACCCGCCAGAGCTAGAAGACGTTCGGATTGAACCGGCGGGTTCCAGAACAGAATCGGTACTCAAGAAACCATCGTCTGAACCCGGTTCGGCTAAGGGTAGGAACTTGCAGTCGAAGAGGAAACCTGAGAGCCCACATGGACCTTTTGTCCTTACCATGTGATCAATCTGACGATGATTTTGAAAAAGTTGAGAGGTGGAAGAAATGTTGGAATTTTGATTCTTTGAAAGAGAAGTCGAATGAAGGACTGACCTTGCACGAAAGAGAACAAAAGAGAAAAGTGTCTTGGAGGCTCCTGTCACAGCTGTTACAGGTGTTGCCCGAGGCTCTGAATTGCCTTGTATGTGGTCTTGGGTTTAAGAAAACCACTTTGGCACTGTTAGTAGTGTAGGACTGTAGAGATTGAGAGGTGTTTGTCAAAAGTTCACAATTAAACTTATGAAAGCACTCTGCGAAAGTAGATATGCAGGATATTTTGGTTTGAAAATATTGATACTTGGTCGGGAAAAAAGTCAATTACTTACCTGAACATTGGCGCAATCAAATAGCTTCTGAGCATCGTCAAGCCGTATAACATCATGGTATACGTACCTTCGAATCTGAAGGAGAGCAGGAAAAATCAGAAAGAACCCATCGTTAGTTCTTCAGTTTCTACGCATAAATGGCAAAATTAAGAAAGCAAAGACCAATATTGGAAATGGAAAATGGTTGAATTTAGCAGAAGTAGACCTGCAAGAGTCGGTGAGAGTTATGAGGGAGCACGCAGTGAGGACAGATACTGATGCAGCAGTCCAAGCAATATATGTTCTTCTCATTCTTCTTCGCCTCCTCGTGAACAATACAAGCATTGAAGAACTTTTCCGTGAGAAGAACTTGGAGCCAGGAAGGTAGTGGATGTGAAGAAACCAACTGCTTCAGAGAACGGGTTCGAAGATATTAAAAACAACATCATCATCATCATCAACAACTGAACTGACAAAAGCAGCAAAAACAAGAATTGGAATAGACAAAAAAAAAAAACACAAAACCCACCATTGTTTTTCTACTGCCAATTATGAATCTCAGCTTTCAAGAGAGAGATAGACGAAGAGGTTCAGATTAATAAGGTCTACAGATAGTGGGGGAGGAGTTAATGTAAACGGCGCCTGGCAACTAAGGACACTGGTTTGTTACTGTTACCAAGGAAAGAAAGTGAGAGAGAGAGAGGAGTGTGAAAGGTTAAGCTCGTTGAAAGAGTGGAGTCTGCAAGTGTATGTCTGTCATGTTTTTAATATATACATATATATAAACTCCACTTTCCTGTAAGAACGAGCCTGGAAATTTGTAAAGAGCAATAAAGAAAAAGGAGACAAAACTACACACCAATATTTAAGTATGTCCATGAAAGTTTTTTCCCGTTTCTATTGATGTGTACTAAAAAGCCCGTCTTCCCAAAACCCTAAACCCGTCACCATTTGGTTCTCTGCAAGTGGCTAGGCCTCTCTCTCTCTCTCTCTCTCTCTGTGTGGTGGACCAAGTGCTAGATGACAAGACTAGAAACAGCGACTAGTCTTCAGAGGGTAGCAACTAGCAAGTGGCCTTTGTTGTTGAGGATTCCAATCAAAAGTCGCCATTTTTAAATAACGAAACAGCCAAGAAACTAAACATGGAAGTTACAAGAAAATGGTTTTTACTCAAAATCTTTCCCGGCTGATGAATCGAAGAAATGGGTATAAGAACAGAACAACGCGGAAAAATGAAGAAGATTGGTTTGGATTTACTTGCACTTGCTATGAAACGTCACCTGTCCAGGTTCGTTCAAATTTGCCATGAAACATCTGGATATATGGTAGTGGGGCAAGCTAGGGTCGGTTGTTTATAGTTAGGATTTAATTTGTTTTTTTTTCCTAATCATAAATTAAATTGAATTTGAATAATCATAAATTTAATTAAAATAATATTTTAATTTTAAAAAGATTCATTTTATTAATATTTGTTCAAAAAATCATTTAATTTTATTTTTTTAGTAACTCTAATCTCCTATTATTGCATAATTATAAAGAGTCTACTCGGGCTTCCATCTCGCATGGACGCTGGGGTATCGCCGCGTGATAGTAAAAGTTGACTCCCTCCAGATGATAACATTCTTTCCTCTTCTACTGTAGTTTTAACTGAAGATAATTTTTTTGTGGCAGGTACCCGAGACCTCCTACACTGACCTTGGGAGGTGCAGTTACAATTCGTGAGTCGAGAAGGGAACCAGTGCGCTGATCAACTTGCCTCTATTGCGGCGGTGGCCAGTCCAGGCATTCATCTGCTTACCGAGCCTCCGATGAGGATTGTGGAGTTACTTTACCGGGACCAATAAGGCGTCCAGTACCGCATAACCTTGCGTTAGTTATGATGGATTTTGCTTGATTTTGTTTCTTTTCCCTTATAGCAAAAAAAAAAGAATAATTGAATACATTATTAACTATATATATAATAATTTATAATTTATTATGAACAATAAAAACTAATATTTTAAAAACCGGATCTATCTATGGGATGATTTGCATTTTAATTCAAAAAAAGATTATTAACTCAAAATTTGTTTATTTATTTTAATTTATAAAAATTTATTAATTTATAAAAATTTATCGATTAATTAATAAACTAATCAGTTTTTAACATCAGAAATTATTAAATTAGATCAAGCCATAAAATTAAAAATCAAACCAAAATATTAGAGAATTTAAGATTTTAACGATTAAAAGGTTGAATTTTTTAATCATCAATAAAAAACAAAATTTAAATAATAATGATATATTTTAATTTATTTTAATTTCTCACTTCTCAGAAATATTTGATTAATTTTAAAGTTTTTTATTTGTATTTTTAATTAACTATTTTCTTTAACTTTGAGATTACTTATAATTTGTTTTGTTTTTTTTTTTTAAGAAAGAAATTACTAGTAATTTATAGTCATAATTTTCAACCTCTTCAATTATTAGAAGACAAGGCTCACCGAACCGATTAGACCACTCCTTAAAGAGTAATTTCTGAGGATTTAGGGTATGGGTTGTACCTATCCAAGTTCAATGCCTAAGTCAGCTCAGAATCGCGAGGATTTAGTGAAAAGACTCGTGCATCCACAAAGCACGGTTCAAATTGGACTCTTGTCTTGATTCAATTTGTCGATGTTGATAGTGCCTTTTAGTATAATTTGTAAGATCAAGTCATTTGCATGCAATTCATTTATCACATACATGCATCCTTACGTATATATATCAACAGCATATATATATATAAACCAAATAACTATACTTCCAATTATTGCTATTGGACTGATTAAATCGGACTATCAAAAATAAAATGTTTTTGCATCTTCTAACCAATGTTATAAATACTGTATCGGGCTTGGTACCGGATTGAGTTCTGGAACGGAACTGTACCGATACCGGTTAGTACCGGATATCGTTTCGGGTAATTTTTTAAATTTATAAAATAGTCCTTGAAATTTTTAAAAATTGCAAAATAGTCCATATTAATATATTGTACAGTTGTACGGTATACTTTACTAGTTTACTGTTTACGTCAACCATGCTTTCAAAAATCTTTATAGTAAATAATAATGACAATTAATATGAAATAAGTCAATAACAATAATTTTTAAATATTTTACATATAAATAATAA
>JANVCQ010000004.1:1476623-1489596 GCA_025531925.1 Erythroxylum plowmanianum
ATACAAGCATGAACATAGACATGTTCATGGATATGTACTTTAAAAAGATAAGAAATCCCTTCCAAAGTCGACTTGTGCATGTATAAAGGTATCCAACCAACTTGTGCATGTGTAAAGATATATACTATGAACACAAGCTTATCAACAATAAAAAAGGCACGTATCTCCTCAACTTGGGCGTTTGTCACAAAATAACCAAAATAGCCCAAGCTTTTTAAATATGGGCCCTGTTTGACAATTAATTGATTGCATTAGCAGTTAGTTGATAATTGATTCTATCAGCTTATTTGGCCAGCGGATTGTATTAGCTGTTTGTTATTTGATGTTTGGTAAAATTAGTTGTTTATGTGTAAAATGACTTATGAAGATATGATTTAAAAAAATTATGAGGGTATGAATATTATATATTTTAATATTTCGTCGAATATTTTTATAAGAATTTAGATTTTATATATTTAATTCTATAAAAATTAAGTTTATAATCCTCAAAATATAGATTAATAATCCAAAATATTATGACTGAGTTTGGTGAATAAGGAATCAGCTATTTTTTAGCTGATTCAAGCCTTTCAGCTGTTTGAACATTTCAAAAAGCTGAAATTCTTATTTGATAAGAAGATGTATAAGTAGCTTATTTACCCCAAAGGGCTGAATTTTGAAAAGCTACTCAACGCCAACGTTTTCATATAAACAACTGATTATGACAAATGACAACTAGCCTCACATGCTACTCTATTGCTTCACCATAAAGTCCATAATAGGGAGCAAAGATATTAGAAGTTAACATTTGCATTACACTCCACAGTCCCGTAGAGCTCAGCTTTACTATTCCATAGCTTTGGGCTCTCTAAGCTTCATATACATTAATTAATTTTTGCAAATCAATTTATGCCTAATTACAATTAATTAATTGTGCCATGCATCACACTATGTTATGCTTCTGAATTATGCACGAAATATTTGTAAATTTTTTTGTAAAACTTAATTTTTGTTCTATTTTTATTTATGTCAAAATTTTAATTTTTTTAAAATTAAATATTTAATCGTAACCTTATAAATTTTTTAAGCCATGTCCTTATAAGTTATTTTTAATTTATTAAATAACAAAATTTATACATATTATATAAAAAATACTAATATGATGTAGCTAGCTAAATCATTCATATTAATAGAAAATTTAAAGTTGAATTATTATTATTATTATTATTATTATTATTATTATTATTATTATTATTATTATTATTATTATTATATGTTCTATGTTTTTTATTAGATTTATAAACTTAATTTTTGTAGAATTAAATATCTCAAATCTAAATTCCTATAAAAATATTCAACGAAATACTAAGATATATAATATTCATACCCTTATAATTTTTTTAAAGTCATCTCCTCATAAAACATTTAACACATAAATAGCTAATATTAAACAGCTAATTTTATCAAACATCAAATGACAAACAGCTAATACAATCCGCTGGTCAAATCGGCAGATAAAATCAGTTATCAGCTAACAGTTGATAGAATCAGCTAATAACCAATGCAATCAGCTGATTGCCAAACATGACCTATATTTATATTATTGAACTTTAAACTTTTTTTGCAAAGGACATAAGTGAGACATAAGAACTTTATATTCTTGAACTTTAAAGCAAATGACATAAGTGAGTCGTGCACCACCGTGCATGACTCTAGTCACAGTGGTTAATAGTCACCCCCAGGGACTTATTAAATGGTAGTCACCCGTGCGTAACTGAGAGGTCAGAGAAGTGAGACTGTACATAGATATCTCATGGAGAGTAAAGAGTAAACCACATTATAGGAAAAATCAATCAACTGTTGCGTAAATGCTGCTCACAAGCAGCTTTTATAAA
This sequence comes from Erythroxylum plowmanianum, assembly GCA_025531925.1. NCBI lineage: Eukaryota > Viridiplantae > Streptophyta > Magnoliopsida > Malpighiales > Erythroxylaceae > Erythroxylum > Erythroxylum plowmanianum. The sequence continues at coordinate 1,478,498 of JANVCQ010000004.1, forward strand.
GTTAGCTGGGTGGGTTGAATCAACCAATCCAACCAGCCAACAACCAAATAGAATCAATAGCTGATTGACAAAGTCAATTAGCTAATTTTGATCAAATAAGCCATTTTATAGCTAATCAACTAACATCCAAACAGGGTCATGGTCTTGTCATGTACTTAATAATTTAGTTAAAATAGCTCCAAACTTTACCAAACTTGTTCCTTTTACTCTAACTAATCAAACTATGGCTTAAAAACAAAATATGAACAATTTAAGTTCTAGAACCAATGAAAAGCATATTCTAAAAAAAAAACAATGAAAAGCACTAAGGTAAACAAGCAAAATGCACTAAGTATAAGCTTATAAATATGAACAAGTCAACACATATCAACCTCCCCACATTTAGGCATTTTCTTGTGCTCAAGAAAAGAACAGTTCAAATTCTCAACCTTTTAAATATCCATCTCTCCTCCATCTTAGCCTTTTTATTTACATTTTGAACGTCATACAATAAGAATCAAACAAAGTATGATGATAATCAAATAATAAACTTTCACATGAAAACTGATAAATGCTAAATACACTATATTCTAATCCCATATTTAATGCATTTTCCTTGTTTATTTGAGAGTTTCTCATTGTTTTTAGTACTTATCTTATTTTTATTATGTTTTTAGGTCTTATTTGCCTTCATAAATAAAAAGGAGAAGAATTATGAAAAAATCAAGATAGTTAACAGAAGAGTTGAAGCTATTTGGGAGGGATCTGTGCTAACGAAGGACACGACGTAAGTCTACATGACCGTGTGGGTGACCATATAGTTCTCTAGGACCATGTTTCTTTATGGTTTTTAAAGAAACAGTACTAAGGGATATGATCTTACACACGACATTGTGGGTGATTGTGTCCATTTTAGAAACCCTAATTTTGAGTTATAAAAGGACAAATCAAAGAGAAAATAAAGGAGTTGTAGGAGGTTTATAGGAGGCTAAGCTAAACTTGGAAAAACACATATTTATGGCTTAGAATGATAGGGAGAACGAACAACAAGTAAGGAAACATATTTGAGGTAGATTTTCATCAATCTAGAGTGGATTTCATAAAATTTAAAAGAGATATATCATCATTGTTTTTATAGTATTCTATTTTTCCTTTAGTCTTGTTATTAGGATTATAAACTAAACTTTTATCGTTAATTGGATTGAATGAACCTTGAGATAGACCTTATATTGATTTTGTTTTAATTTAATTCCTTCTTTGGTTTTATTAAGATTCAATTATTTGTTGTTAATTATGCTTGAATTAATATTACCAATGTATTATTTCATGCAATTGAAATTGAGAAATCCTTTCGAATGAGTAGATCTACAATAATTGAAAGGATTTGCACATAAACCTAGAGATAAATTGTCTCAACTCCTCTAGAATAGGTCAAACCTAATCGTGAAATTCATGAATCAATTAATACAATCTTAGGGAAAAAGAATGGGAAACAAACGAGAGATGGCTATGGGGGAAGACGCAAAATGAGAGTAGATAAGAAGGAAATTAACAAATTTAAATAAAAAGCAATGTCAATTGATTATGATAAAAAATATTCAAATTTATATAATTAAAATAAATTATATAAGTATTTTATTTAAAATTAATGGAATATTATAAAAAACAAAATAACTTCAAAAGATTAGAGAAAAACTTAAATTAAGGTTGATAAGATTTTCTTATTCAATTTGGTCAAATTTTAAGCCTAAAAAATCCAATTGAACTTGAGATTAGTTATAGGCTCAATCAAACCAAAATTGAAATTATTTAGATCAGACTTGGACCATATACTATAATTACTCTTTCAAACTTGTTATGAATTAGATCAAAATATTGTTTTATTGATACGACTTAATTTATATTTAATTTTGTCATATTTACAACAATTTAATTTAAATTTCAAATCATAGTACTATGCTTACCGTGTAAATACTTTGACAAAACCACGTGTACATGTATATAGCTTGAGGTTAATAATACACGTGTACATTTGTTTGGATTGCTTTTAATTTCATTTGTGCTAGAGACATCTACGGTAAAATTTAAAAGTTTTGCGAAATTAATATCCTCTTTCAATTTTTCAATTCTAACTTCCACTTCATGACTCGAGTATAACGTTGTTTTTTTAATTTAAAAATTGACAATCGATATCATTTTTTCTAAAACTTTAATGCTTCAAATTTACAACAAAAAAATTTAAACCAAATCTATAATTTGGTTAAATTAAGTCAAATTTGCTAAAGTCAGGTGGATTAACTGAACTCGCTTTGAATGTAAACCCTAGTAATAATTTCCCGTATCGAATTGTAAAAGACAATTTCTTACGCTAAGAAATATTTTTTATATTTTTTTGAGGAAGTAGATGACAAAGTATTGATTGTTTAATATGAAAATGTATCATATACATTAACTTATCTATCTATAGTAAAGCGTTTGTTATTAAATATACGTAATTTATTCAACCTAATGCAGCCTACTTTTTTGGACTTATAAATGTAAACCCTAGGAATAATTTCCCGTATTGAATTGTAAAAGACAATTTCATACACTAGCAAATATTTTTTATTTTTTTTGAGGAAGTATATAACAACGTATTGATTGTTTAATATCAGCATGTATCATATGCATGAACTTATCTATCTATAATGCACCATTAATAAAAATAATAATAAAGCGTTTCTTATTAAATATACGTAATTTATTCAACCTAATGCAGCCTACTTTTTTGGACTTATAATAGAAAAAAAGAGCGGTCGGTTCCTTCAAACGACTAAAACCAAAACTCTTGGTGTTATTATTATTGAAAGAAAAGAGATAGCAAGTGGGAGCAATGAGAGCAACATGTCTTCTTCTAAATTCAATTATAAATGGCTAAAATCTCCAACCAAAGAACTTATCTTGCATGTCCAAAACTCAAGAAATGGGTTGATGTTACCCAAAAATTTAAATAAGCAGTACGTTTTCTTGACATTTCATGTAGGAATATAAATATGTTCTACGTGGATAAGAACATCTTGGATTATAGATCCCGTTTGTGACAAATCTTGAGCCCTGTCAAAAAAAAGGGCTTGTATTTTGGTTAGTATATTTAAATTTTAAGTTATAATTAATCTTTGTTTATCAAATTTGTGAAATCAAAGTCAAATTTGATTATCAAAGCCTTGTGATAAAAGAATTTTCTTAAAACTGCCCTTCTTTTTCTGCTTGTTTTGTCAAATTATTTTATTAACAAAGAAAACTTTAGGTAAAACTTATTATTCGTAACGGCAAGAACACCTCTTTTTCGTATGTTATTTTATTAAAATCTTGCATAATTGGCATGTTATATTACGAAGAGATAAGAGCCTAATTATTAATTTGATGAATCGCATACGTAACAAAAATAAAAAAAAGTAATCATCTATTGCGTTTTAGAATCATACTTATATATAATTAGAATAAGAAAACAATAAATACCTTAAATTCATGAAGATTAATCGAAACTAAATTTTGAAAATACGAAATTTCTATGTACTCCATACTGAAAAATATGTCTCGTTTTTAATATTTGATACGACTATAGTTAATTTGAAGAATCCTTTTTTCAAATATAAAGAAAACAACCTTTTTATTTTTCTCTCGTCTTTGTTTCATACAACTATCTTACTAAAACAAAACAACATATAAATAATATGCTTTACTCTCCTTTTTGGTTTTCATGCTTGTTACCTTCATAAACACAAAAGACTTCTCCTTTCGCATATATCTTATCGCACAGAAACCGAAAAGTCAACCTTAATGTCTTGTACTCTCACTTTTTGCTTTCATGCACACTCAACGTTCCTTTTCATGCACCTTTTTAGAACCAACGTAAACAAAAACAATGAGAGAAGACAAACTTCTCTTTTGTATGTACGAAAAACGACCTAAACAAGTATATCTGTGGTTTTCATCACACCCGTTTGTAACCATTACAACGTACGTATTCAACTTACGCCTTTTTCTTTTTTTAATTATTATAATTATTTATAAAATGAAATAACGTATGTATTCAACTTACGCCTTTTTCTTTTTTAATTATTATTATCAATAAAATGAAATGAAATAAAAATAATTTTATTTTATTCATTTTTTTTGTACAAGTGAATTTTTAATATTAATTATATTTTCTGTGCTAGTAAAAAATATAATAATATTGATGAAAATTAAACTCGAAATTATAGGTTAATTTCATAAATAATCAATACAATTGATTAACCCTATGATTGCAACATACTAGATTCAATAATTGTATAGACAAATACCTGAAAATTGAGGAACAATTGAATCCATTGTTGTTTTCTGTGAAGCAGTGAAGTGACAGAGACGCAGATGATTGGCTATTACTAGTCCAAACCCTGATTAGAAAAACACGTACAGTTCTCAACGAGGCAACTGTATTTAAGATTGGTTAGCAGTAGGGTCTCCTGTGTATTGCAAAACATGGGTCAAGTCTACCCATCATAGCAAGTCCATGAACATAGACCCAATGACACCTTAGGGAGAGAATTACGAAGCTCAATTATCTTGACATCTAATTAATTGGGTTTGTAGAAAATTATGTTCATTATGCTAGTTCACAAAATTAATGGTAAAATTCTATCAGTCTGCCACTTGGACATCATAACCAACATCAATGAACAATAGAAATAAATCCTCATATTAATATACAACAATATGTGACCACAATAAAATGTCAAAGTAGAGCCAACAATCTCTCAATCATAAATCCAAAATGAGGTTACAAGTACCTCAACAATTTATAAATCAGGCCCGATAGGAGTACTGATAGCATAAATGCAAGATACCTATATCTCGATGACCTAAACAGAATATGTCATAAGAAAATACACACAAAACGATGATCCGTTTGTGCAATTTCAAACAAAATGGCCCAAACATTCACCCAAGATGTCAAATGAGATTTAACAAAAATATCTCAGAACAACAAAATGTCTTTAACAAAATGTCATATATATATAAACATTTAAACATATCTGCGCAATATATCAACAAAGTATATGACAATAACAATAATAGCAACAATTATAAGCAAAAGTCTCTAGATTGAATAACAAAATAGTCAAATACAATGTTGCTATCAAAATTAACAAAAAAGACAGTCTCTCACTAATACAAGGCATCAAAAGATCTAAATAGACCTATACGGGTTACATGACTCACAAAAGTCTTAACAGCCAAGCCTTTGATTAGAGGATCTGCCACCATAAGATCTATGGGTATATGCTTTATACGGGTATAAAACTCCTTAACCTTCTCTCTAACAAACATATACTTTGTATCAAAATGCTTCGAACACTTGGAGTTCTTGCATATTTGAGAGAAGTCCACCACAACAGAGTTATCACAATAAATGACTAGAGGTCTGGAAACACTCTCCACAAGATGAAGCTCAGAAATGAAATTTCTCAACCATATTGCCTGTCAAGTAGCTTCGTAATAAGCCACATACTCCGCCTCCATGGTTGAAGTTGCTGTAAGTATTTGTTTAACACTTTCCCAAGACACAGCTCCTCCAGCAAGCATAAAGATATATCCTGATGTGGATTTGTAATCATCAGGGCAGCCACTATAATCAGAATCAGAATAACTTATCACCTCAAGGTAATCAGATATCCTGTAAGTGAGCAAGTAATCTTTAGTACCTTGTAGATACATCAAAACTCGTTTCACAGCTTACTAATGACTCACACCAAGGTTGCTCAAGTATCTCCCAAGTACATCAACAACAAAAGCAATATCAGGGCGTGTACAAACTTGAGCATACATAAGACTGCCAACAGCAGAAGGATATGAAACCTTTTCCATCTCTGACTTATCTTTATCATTTTGAGGACACTGGCTATTTGAGAGTTTATCACCATTTTAAATGGGTTCACTGTAAGAATTACAAATCTTTATGTTGAATCTATTCAAGATCCTTTCAATATACCTTTTTTTAGCCAAACCAAGACACCAGGAAATTTATCACAATGAATTTCAATGCCCATAATAAAAGGAGCATCGTTGAGATTTTTCATATCAAAATGAGCTGTCAACATTTGTTTAGTCTCAGAAAGAAAACTCATATCATTATTGGCTAAAAGACTGTCATCAACATATAAGACAAGAATAATGAATTTTCTCCCACTATTCTTTAAGTAAATGCATTGATCAATAACATTTTTCTTAAAGCCAAGGGAGCAAACAATTTGGTAAAACTTCAAGTACCATTGTTTGGAGGCTTGTTTCAGCCCATAAATGGATTTTTTTAATTTGCATACCATGTGTTCCTTACCTTTCTCAACAAAACCAACAGGCTGATTCATGAATACATCTTCATACAAATCACCATTTAGAAAAACAATTTTCACATCCATTTGATAGAGCTCCAAATCAAAATAAGCAACCAAAGCTATCATAATACGTAATGAATCTTTAGTAGAAACCGAAAAAAAAGTCTCTTTATAGTCTATACCTTCCCTCTGGTTATACCTCTTTGCAATAACTCTGGTTTTGTACCTCTCTATCTCATCTCTAGCATCACGTTTAATCTTAAAGACCCATTTACATCCAACAGTTTTACAACCATTGGGTAATTCCACCAATTCCCAAACGTCATTCATACTTATAGACGCCAACTCATCTTCTATGACTTCCAACTATTGTGAATTACGATGACCAAAAATGGCATCCTGAAAAGAAATTGCATCTGATTCTTCAACTAAACTGAATTCATGCTCCTCCAAGTAAATGTAATAGTCTCGAAATTTAGAAGATTCAGTGGATTTAGGAATCCTTTTAGATCTCCTAGGTGGAACTACAACCACATCTGGGATTTGAGTATCAATGCCAACCTGTTGAGGAATATCAACATCATTTCCTGGATCATCAACATCGTCATGAATAAGAGGAGACTGAATTGCCTCATGATAAAAACCAGTATGTGTGGAAACAACAACACGATCCTCTCTGAAATTAACAACACGAGACTCATATCTTTTATTATGTTCTATGTCCCCTTTAAAATAGACAGCTCGATCTGATTCAATGACTTTAGTAGTATAATTGGGACAATATAATCTTGAACCTCTTGGTCCAATACAATAACCAATAAAGTAACCTGAAATAGTTCTAGGATCAAGCTTCTTCAATTGAGGATTATAAGTCCTCACCTCAACCTTACAACCCCGAACATGGAAATGTTTCAAACTAGGCTTCTTTCCTGAATATCAATCCTCAAGGCATCTCCCCATAAGAACTCTAGTAAGGTGGAGTGACTAAGCATGCACCTAACCATCTCCATGAGAGTACGATTTCATCTATCCACATTCCCATTTTGTTGAGGAGTGTCAGGAATGGTATATTGCGCCTCAATTCTACAATCCTGTAAGTATCTAGCAAAAGAGTCAGGGTTTCTTCCAGTTTCATCATACCGACCATAATACTCACTACCTCTATTAGATCTTACACATTTGATCTGTTTCCTAAGTTGCAATTCAATAATATTTTTCAGTGACTTAAAAGCATCCAATGATTCAGATTTCTCATGCAACAATTCAATCCAACCATATCGAGAAAAATCATCAATAAAGGTGATGAAGTACCATAGCCTTCCATGGCAATAGGAGTAATGGGTCTACAGATGTCTGTGTGAATTATCTATAATGGTTCCTCCTTCCTAATCATTTTCTCCTTTCTTACTTTAGCTGTAAACTTCCCCTTTATGCAATCAACACAAGTGTCAAAACCAGAAAAGTCCAGATCCTGTAAAATAGTTTCCTTAATCAACCTCTCTATTCTCTCCTTAAAGACATATCCTAATCATTTATTCTATAACATAAAAGATTTTTCAGCAACTCTCCCACGTTTCTTTCCAACAATAGCATTAACATCATCATGTTATTGGTTAAAACTAGAAGAATTAACAATCAGCATAAACAATCCATCACATATAATTGCAGAACCAACAACAGCATAATCATAGTACAAAATAACACCATTATTGATTATATGAAAAATGTATCCACAACTGTGTAAAACATAAATTGAAATCAAATTCCTTCTCATAGAAGGCACATAAATAGTATCTTTCAAAAGCAAATCATGTCCACTACTCAACTTCAAAGAAATTACTCCTATGTGCAAAACATTAACATTAAATCCATCTCCTAGTTGCACCATCAACTCCCCTTTATTTGGTTTCTGCCTGTTTCTGAACTCTTGCAATGAGTTTGTTACATGAATATTTGCACTAGTGTCTAACTACCATGAATTAGGAGGAACATTAACCAGATTTGATTCAAAACAGAGAAAGATTTGAGGTATATCTTTCTTCTTTGCCAACCAGTTCTTAAACTTCACACAGTCACGCTGCCTATGCCCATGTTCTTGACAAAAGTTGCAGTTTCCATTAAAAACAGACTTGAGCTTAGCACCAAAACTCTCACTAGGCCCAGAAGGTAATGCAGGTTTATCATTCCATTTATCCTTAAATTGAGGCTTACCCTGTTTGTTTCTATAAAATTTCTTCTTATCACCACTCTTACGAGAAGTGTGATGAATACTATGGGACTTTCTCTTCTTCATAGTATGCTCCTCTTGAATAAGAATAGATATCAATTCATCAATGCTCCATTCATCTTTCTGAGCATGGTAAGTAGTCCTGAGAACATCAAACTCAGATAGAAGAGATTCAAACACCTGCCAGATCAAATAATCCTCTCCCAGCACAACTTTCGTGGCCTTCAACTTGTTATACTAGTTCACAAGTTTCATAACATGCTCACGAACACCACTCACACCATCATACTTGGTCTTAGACAATAAAGATAAGTAATTAGATTTTTTAGTCTTATCAAACTTTTGGAATTTTTCACCAACAACCTTGAGATAATTTTTGACATTATTAGTTTTTGTGATGCTCTCTTTAATAGTCTTTTCCACTGTGTACTTGATGGTCATCAAACAGACCTTGTTAGAACGAACCCACTTATCATATTTAGTTTTATCTGTAGCGGAAGTCTCAGCAATGGGTTGTGCAGGCTCATCCTCAATGAGAGCAACATCAACATTAGAAACTGCAAAAAAAAAGATTCAAAGATCCAAGCCAGTTCTCATGTAATTGCAATCCTACCTAAAGATCCCGAATTACAACACAGATCACCTAGAACATTAAATTATGCCCTAAAGCTAATATCGATAGGATATTGAAAACTTAAAGACATAATTCAATGAATTAAACAAAACATTAGAAACCACATTGATAAAGACAAACCGATAAGGTAAATACATCATTAACATAGTATCTAATGTATGCCCAATAACAACATCACAATAGCATTTTGTAATAATTGATCTCACAATAGACGAGCTCACAATTACACAAAGTGAATGACAATAACCTAATAACATATCCCAAGATTGCCTCATGGGTTCTAGTTAGCACCACAATCAAAAAATTAACCATAGTAATAATATAATATAATATTATATGCATAAACTACATCCAAAATAAAATTTGGTGCATAACTATATAACATTAAGAGTACACAAGATCCCACAAAACCAAATAATACTAGAAACAAGTACAAAAATTTTCAAGAGAAAATCTATTATTCAAAAAATTTTAGAAAAATATCATAAATTAGAACTGAGCAAATGGAGCAGACATACAAAATTGAGGAAAAACGACCGACGGAGTAGGCCTCATTTGCCTACATGTGCCACCATTGCCCAGAAACTTGATATTCGGGTCGTTCGACCCAGTTCGTGACTCTGTTGGGATAAATGTCCATAACTTGTTCAACTGGGCCCAGTGCACCACTGGGCCCCAACTAACTCTGCCTATGGCTACAAGAGAAGATGTAAAATGAGAATAGTTAAAAAGGAGATTAACAAATTTAACATGATAAAAAGATGCTAATTGATTATGATAAAAAATATTTAAATTTGTATAATTAAAATAAATTATATATGTATTTCTATTTAAAATTAATGAAATATTATTAAAAAGCAAAACAACTTCAAAAAGTTAAAGCAAAACTTAAATTAAGGTTGATAAGATTTTCTTATTCAATTTGATCAAATTTTAAACCTAAAAAATCCAATTGAACTTAGAGAATTAGTTATAGGCTCGGTCAAACCAAACTTAAAATGGTTGGTGCGACTGGTTCAGCATTATCATCTTTTAATTAGATGTCTCAAGTTCGAGTCCTAGAAATGGATAAATTTATTTGGCCAGCACTTTACACATTATGGGCTGATCTGATATGGGCGAGGATTAATCTGAATATGAATAGCTTAAAAATACCCTCTCAAAATTAGGACTCTCTTAGAACATATCGTGGCTAAAAAAAACTTAAAATTATTTATATTAGACGTGGATTATATACCATTAGGTCGACCAAAAGCTTTACCAAATCTATTCGCTGTTAACTAATTACTTTAGATATAACACGCGACTCTTGTCATAAGGTATGGACATGATACCATTTCGCTGATGTGATCGATTAACAAACTCTTGAACACATGCCCTGTACCTAGAAGGGAAATGAATGTTTTCTGTAGTTCATGCAATTAATATTGAGAAATCCTTTTGAATGAATAGATCCACCATAATTGAAAGGATTTGCACGTAAATCTAGAGATAGATTGTCTCAAATCCTCTAGAATAGCTCAAACCTAATAGTGAAATTCACTAGGGGTGTTCAAGAAAACCCACGAACCTGTGAACCGGATCTGAACTTCATGAACCGAATCTGTAAATAAGGTTAACCGAACCTGAGTTCGAACTGAACCTAAAAAATCAGGTTCATGGTTCAGATTCAGGTTTCTAACTTGTGGTTCTAAATTTAAACCTAAACATGAAACATCCAAAAAATCTATCATATATTTAGATATAATTTAAGAGGATAATAATAATAATAATAAATTCTATAGTATTTACTATAGTAATTCTTGACTAAAAAAAAGAAGAAAAGGAAAAAAAACTACTTTAATTCTATGTTATTAAACGTTAATCTTGAACATTGCTATTATAAGTAACAACTAATGCATAA
>JANVCQ010000004.1:1550997-1571618 GCA_025531925.1 Erythroxylum plowmanianum
TCAAAACCTGAGCTTGGTAAAGAACCACCGGTTCTTTCCAGTCTTGAACCTCTCCTCCAACCTAGCCTTAGTCTCCTTCGCTGCTACAACTTTCTTGTCTCTGCTCTGCAAGACATCCGCGTTGACAACGTCCTTCAAATCCACATCCAGAGTGTAGCGGGTAGGCATCAGATGCTGATAGTTCACCAGCTTAATGAAGCACTTCACTCGAGACTTCTTGGCCGTCTTTTTAGCCGAATCCTTCTTGATCACTTTTCCGGGATATTTCTTAATGCCAGCAACCAGACAGTGACCGTAGGGGCGGTCTCGGGTCCCATCGTCGAAGGATTTGACGATGACAGCCTTGCGGCCGGCGTAGCGGCCTTGGAGGAGGATTACCGCCTTGTTCGGCTTGAGAAACTTCACCATTTCTTATTCACGCTTTCTCGCTCCTACTCTCTCTCTAAACCCTAACCCTAAAGCGCGAATTTATATAGCGCACAAAGAGAGGTGATTCAAAACCCTAGATTATTTTTTTCAACTGAAGCTTTGGGTTGGGTTTCTGTCTTTCTGAGAGGCCCGATTGCCTAAAAAAGCTCCTTCCTTGTTAGACATCATTTATTTTGAGTAGAAGAAATAAGACTTTTTTGAAATAGAGAAGTAAAAAAAGGGCCGCCTCGGCCAAATTTTGGCTCTAGTTGACCGGAATGCAGGCTGTCCATGATCGGCCTAGACGGGTCACGAGTCGAGATTGAGCAAGTCACAGGCAGGCTCGGCCTAGCTCGTAGCTCTACTATTACTTCAAAAATGACATTATTTTGTCAAAACTGATATTGTTTTTAACATTTTTCTTTAACAAAATATGGTGGACAAGATTACAAGTAGACTTATATAGGTCCGTCAAGCCACAAGCCGAGCCACAGACCACTCTAGCCTGGGGTCAAACTGGGTCAAGTTAGTAGTAACCTAGGCTCTGCTGACCCATTGACATATCTATTTCGAAGTAAATTTTAAAAAAATTTCTAATTTTTAAAATTCTCTAAAACACTTTTTGTAAATTTCAATTTTTAGACATTTATTAAAAAATAATAAGAAAATACACACACTATAAATATCGTATTTATACTATATTTTTTATGACAACAATATTTAATTATGAAAAATGTTCATTTTATTAGATTATTTTTATTTTCCTAAAAAATTAAACAAAAAAATATGGTTTTAACTAAGTCCCAAACATTGGTGTGGTTTATTAAATATTAAACTAAACCCTAATTAACAGTGTAATTATATTTTGGTTAAAGTAATTAAAGCTATAATTTTATTATGTAAAGCATATTTAACTAATTATTAACTTACAAAATGTCTGAAATTGTGTAAATTATGAAGAAGATTATGAACAACTACAAAATATAGGAACTTTACATTTACTTGCTAATTTAATAAGAAACTTAATGTGACTAATGGTAGCTTTATTAAAGAGGATCTTTCTAAGTACTGGTTTGAAGCGTAATTCAACTTAAAGTTAAACCCGATTATAAAAACAAGTTATCTATCAAGATAAGATTACGTACTACTAGACCTCTTGTACTAATGTTTTTTTAGCGACACAACTAATAAGAAATCATGGTTTAAGATGAACATTATGCCCTTCCATCGTCATGCAATATAAGATTAACATGTACATGCTTCCAACAGTTGGTAAGGGATGACAAGCACAATGACTTCACATAACAGACTGCTTGTCCCATACAACTACATGCGAAACAACTATGTAACAAATGTAATTACCCTTGGCTCTGAATATGACATCCGTCTGCTTTTGTCAAAGGCTGAGTTGACAGAGCCATACCTCAGGAGTCAGGACTATAGCAGCAGGTTAGATCTTTTAACTTCACACCAAAGACTCAAGTTTGTATTTTGTAATAGCTTCACTATTGTCTCAAACTATAGAGGACTTGTATCAGAACCAACAGGGTGGAGAGGGACCAAATTGCATAAAGTCCCAGTATTTTTAGCACACTTCCAGAATTGTGCCATTGGAAACTTCAAAAGCAGCTTTCAAACATGGATCAACCAATTCGCATTACCAAAATATAATTTGGAAACCAAACATTTTAATTCTGCTTTAAACTAGATTTCATTAAACATCCAAGCCTACAACACTTCAGATAATCCATTGCCCCTTTGAGACTTGATGCCAAAGCTTTCTTGCATCGTAATGCCATCAAAGGCTTGCTAATTCTGCATTTTCACTAAGCTAATTGTTCTTGGGAATATAAATTTCCTAGACACATAGGCCAGAGACAAAACTACTGTTATATCAATATCATAAGGCATTCATCAATAACTTAATACAAACACGCACAAGGCCTTGTTATATAGAAATCTATATCATTGTGAAACAAAATATAAATACTCGGGAACACAGCAAAACAAAGAGCTTAACAAAGTCGAAGTTCAATGAGTTGTTAAGACCAAAAAGAACAACCAACCAACGCCATATTGGCATGAAATGAATCCCTATTGTTTACCTAAATCTAACAGCATCATCCAGTTATACCCATCAAAAGCTCTTTATGAATAACTATTCGTGAAGATCATATGAACAAGCGCCAAAAATCAACTAGATAAGAAGATCAAGAACCGAGCCAAAACCATTCCAATAATGAAAACCAAACTAACAGCAAGTTAGTTATAAGAAATTTTAATTAAAATATCGACTCTAACCATAACAGATCCGGAAAATGTCCCTGCAATCTTCATCTTAATCCGATACAAAATTCATTTTTTTGAAAATATTCCAACGAAAAAGATGAGCATCTAAAAACCAAACCACCAGCTCAAAACCTGAGCTTGGTAAAGAACCACCGGTTCTTTCCAGTCTTGAATCGCTCCTCCAACCTAGCCTTAGTCTCCTTCGCCGCTACAACTTTCTTGTCTCTGCTCTGCAAGACATCCGCGTTGACCACGTCCTTCAAATCCACATCCAGAGTGTAGCGGGTAGGCATCAGATGCTGATAGTTCACCAGCTTAATGAAGCATTTCACTCGAGACTTCTTGGCCGTCTTTTTAGCCGAATCCTTCTTGATCACTTTCCCGGGATATTTCTTAATGCCAGTAACGAGACAGTGACCGTAGGGGCGGTCCCGGGTCCCGTCGTCGAAGGATTTGACGATTACAGCCTTGCGGCCGGCGTAGCGGCCTTGGAGAAGGATCACCGCCTTGTTCGGCTTGAGAAACTTCACCATTTCTTATTCACCCCCTTACTTCCTCTAACCCTAAAATGCGAATTTATATAGGGCGATTCAAAACCCTAGATTATTCTTTTCAATTAGTCCTTTGGGTTGGGTTTCTGAAAGGCATGAGAATAGAGAGGCCCAATTGTCTAAAATGCTCCTTTTCTATTAGATATAATTACAAAAATAAATACAAATTAGATTAATTATAAGTCAGAGCAACCGGGCCGATTAGGATATAAGTAAAGGATATCATATAAAAATGTCTCCTTCATTCTCTTAAGTTCTTTAAATATTTTACAAGGCTTAGGAACGAATTTATTATCGTATGACTGACCGGTGATTACTAACGATTCCAGCTTCATGCAAGCGAGTTGCATATTCATATGTAACTCTCTTCTTTTTAAGTGTGAAGTAGTGCCAAATCAAAATATCTAACAAGCCTTATCTCTCCCTAAAAAAGAAGTGATCCGGCCGTACCTTCTAATGCGACTACCTTGTACGATTTCACTCAAGTCACTAGTCCTGCCTTCAACATTCGCTTCCTTGTGGTTAACCTTCCCCTAGTTTATTGTCCCAATAAAAAAATAAAATAAAAATACTGTAGGAGTGAAATCATGATATAATTTGAAACAAGAAAGTTAAATTTGAATCTTTCATTTATAATTAACATTAATGTCTTGATTACATAATACTTCTTTCCTTGTTATTTAGCCTAAGTAGTTTCTTAGTTTAATTACTTTTCTGTAATGATTGGTATGATTTATGTCTGATTTATTCTTGTCTTGTCTTTTTTTTAGTCTTGTCTTTTTTTTAGTCTTTGTATTTATTTTATCTTGTTTTGTTAATCTTTATCATGTTTTATATATATGACTCTACGTATTTTTCTATTTTTATGTATGTGTATTTTTCTATGTTTTGTACTATCATTATTGTGTATTATATGTGAGTATATCGAAAGCAACGTCTCTATCAAATTGGAGTAAAGTTACTACTAAATCTTGCATTTTAGTGAGACTCTCACTAAGTATTGTTATCGTTGTTACTAAAATTTAATATCGAAATAATATTAAACTTTCACTTTAAGAGAAGATCGACCTAACCAACTTGATACGTTACCCTACCTATTCTTAGTTCTTAAATATAAATTGTTAGTTATCACCTTACAATGGAAAAGAGTTCAGCTTGCTCGGAAAAGGAATTAGAAAATAACATTTTTTGGAAATTAATGTTATTTTTTTCTTATAATTGTCGGGTTTCGAATTGTACCAAACCTTAAGCAACTCAAGTTTTGAGTCAAACTTAAAGCCTAATTTTTTAAAATATTAATTTCAAAATGCAGCCCAAACCCATATCAAAGTAGACCTGACAATTAACTTTGGACCGAACTTAGTTAAGTAAGATCAGGCCCAAGCCAGATTGCCAACTCTCATAGAAAAGTGATTCACATGGGCAAAAGCTCAGGACGGTTTGTTGCCAAGTCTAATAAAAATGGTCCACATGAGTATACGTTGAGGCCAATTTGCCAAATCTCATGAAAGTGGTCCACATGAATATCAGGTCTAACAATCACCTTAAGTGTCCTACTTTTTTTTTTTTTTTAACTTATGAGTGTTTTAAAAGAGTCTCAATTATGAGAAAGCATCTTTAAACTATTCACATCCAGACTAATCTTTGTTTAAGTTAGATAGGTACTTTGCGGGAAGTAAATCTTTAATTTTAAATTTTAAACAGCTGCATATATGAGGGAAGTTCAAACCCACGACTTTACTTAAATTAGGAGAACTCCTTATCAACTCACCTGCTCTTTGGGGTTTAAATATTCTCATTTTGTTAAGTGTTATTTTGTATAATTTTACATAAATATGTGGATAAGATTTAATAAAATAAAAAAATAATTGATTAACGAGAAGTCAGAAGATCCGATAACATCCGCTTATCTTAAAATGCTAACGAAAATATTGAAAAAGAATCCAATGTGATCCATTATACAAATAAACGTCAACAACTATGAGTAATCGGTGTACAAATCAAGCACTCTTTAACAAACTATTCTTTTATTACATCAATAAATCAAACACTCTTAAGAAACTACAGATATAAGGAAACCACTAATGGAAACTGAATCCTCCTCTAGAAGCAAGCATCCAAGACACAGCAGCAACACAAGGCAGCACAACTGCATACACCAGAAAAGGAAAAGAGTTTAATCACAGAACAACCTCCTTAAACCCAAAAAAACAAAAGAAAAAAGTACAAATATTGAAGCTTACCATCCCTTCCAAAAGCCATCACCCCTGGATTTTGTCTCAACTGGAGCAGGGTTTTGAGTGTAGGATTGATCGGCTTTGGTGGGGTAACCTGCCGGCGGTGGAACTACATATGGTCCGGTTGATGCCGGAGGTGGTGGATATGCTGCTGTCAAACATATTTCAAGCCGTAAGCAATTAGCAGTTGATAATAATCAGAGCTCGGACACTCTTCAATTCTTTAAATTATCGACAGAATGCTAACTTCTGAGTTTTAACTCTCTTCCATGTTAAATCTAACCAATTCAACACTCCCAGAGGATTTCATCAACTATAGAACTAACCAAAACAAAGATAAGTTCTAAGATCAAGAATCAGGAAGAAAGTTCTTTACTTAGCTTGGTGAACGATATTCAACAAGAAACCCAGAAAGTGAGATGAAGCTCTTACCTGTAGCCTGATTCTGACTCATCTTGGGACAAAAAATCCTTCTGGGAAACCAAACAATCCACCAAAAGTTTTAAGAATAGCTAGGAACTTAGAGAAGCCTGGAGAGCTACGTACGTTAAGAGACGAAGAACAAGATGATTTCAACAAATGAATAGACCTTGTACAGATGTGTAGATATATTTGATGATGTCTATGTATATATAATATATATAGACGGAGCTTTAGAGATAGCCATGTGGGGAAAGGAGAAGATGATGCGGCGCAGCGTAATTAGGTCGGCTACTTATAATAAAAAAATAAAATAAATTAATAGTTAATCATGATTAATACTTTAATAAAAGGCACTGTTTAAGGTATAAATAAGAAATTAAACACTAATAAGAAACTTTAATTAATATGATAGTTCTATGGATCCTTCCCGGTACCTAACGAAACATGGGATGCAGGCATACCGCGTGAATATATATCGACAAGTATCTCTTCCGGCTCAAGTGAGATTGTAGGATTGAATCTCTTTATGTATGCAGATTTTGTACCAAAGTTTTACCTTTCGCAAGAAACCTATCTAACTCAAGCAAGAATTAATTTAGGTGTGGATGACTTAAAGGTGTCTTCTTATAATTGGAACCCTCCTAGAATATTTCGTGAAAAATTTTTTTAAAAAAAATTAATTTAAAAAAATATTTAAAAAAACTATTTAATCATCGTCATAATCATCATACCCAATCTTAAATTTCGCAATAACGCTATTTAATCATTTAAAAAACCTATTTAATCCTTAAATTAAAAAACTCATTTTAATTTCTAATTTTAAAAAAACTCTTAAATTTTATTTAAAAAATGACAATGAACAATAAACATTAAACGTTAACTAATAAACAATAATATAATAAATTATTGATTTATGTCAAAATTAATTAACTAGGGATGAATTGAAGAAATTTAATTATTATATAAGCAATATTTAAATAGTTCACATTTAATATTTATCTCATTATTATTAGGGATTAAACTGAACCGATTGAGTCAGTTTAACTGTAAAAATTTTAAAGTAGCTAATTTTTTAGTTCTTTTAAAAATTGATCAGTTAATTAATTAATTAATCAATTGTTATAGACTAATTAATTTTTATAAACTAAAATAAATAAATAAATTTTTATTTAATAATTTTTAATTAAATTTAAAAATTTTGATAGATAAGGATATTCTCCTTTAATAATATTTTAAAATTTTTTAATTTTATTCAATTATTAATCGATTTTATGACGACTTAATTGTCTTATCGGTTTAACTTTTAATCCTATTTTTAAAATATTGGTTATTATTTTTAATCAAAAATTTAAAATTTAAAATTTTTAAAAATGAAAAACTAAAAGTTTTAAAAATTAATAATTTTTCTAATAAGGATAAAAAGATCGATTAATTCAAGGCCGGCCGATTTAATTGTTATGTCCTAAGCAAACGTCATTATCAATTGAGGGGAAGTCTTGACAAGTGTCCGACACGTATCATCTTATTATAACTTGCTCTCTTCAATTCAAACCTCTGTTTATTAGATATTATATACATTGAATCGGCCTTGTGATTACCAGATTTTAAGGTGAAACAGTTGCAGCTTTTTGGATGTTTTGAAACGAAACGGCTTTCTTCTTGTTCCCACGAGTTTTGGAACTCTGAAAACGAGAGACATATACTCGTTCAAACATGAGAAATTTTTTTTTAATTAATTAAAAATATCTCAAATTTGTTTAATTTTACAATTATAACTCAAAGTTTAAACATCGTAATTAAATATTCAAACTTTCAATTTTTTTCAATTTTAGTTCGATTTTAATGTCTCCGATAGCTTTATTGACGTGATTTGTCACGTGTTCCAGAAACTGTGAATATTAATACACGGAAGCCAAAATTAATACAAGTAATTAATATTAATAAAAAGACGTTATTTTATCACATAATTAAAATAATGTCGTTTCAAAAAATGACGTAATATAATCTCTAAATTATTTACCCATCATGACGCCTTTATTCTTCGATTTCAATTTTTTCTCCCAACACTCTCGCCGTTCGTTTTTAGTTTGTTCTCCTAACACTCTCGCTGTTTGTGTTTTGTTTGCTCTTTTCGCTTTCAGTTTGTCATTCCTATTTTAACTCCAATCATAAACGAAACGAAACTCACTGAATGATTTAGAAATGTTAATGTTAGTTATGATCATCATTGTTTTGAAAATTATATTAAAAGGGTTAATCCATATTAGGCCATTGATAAAACTAGTATATGGTAAAGATTGAACAAATTTTAAAAATTTTTGAAATAAAATTGAAGAAGGAGATTATCTTTGCTCATTAATGAAGAAGTTATGTAAAAAAAAGAATGTTAAATAAAAATATTTATTATGATTTATAAAAATTACTTAATTTATTAAAATAGACTGAATAAATTAGTTAATTTTTAATAACAAGAATTATTAAGATAAATTGAATCCAAAAATTAACTAATCTAAAATTTTTATAATTATACGAATCAAACAGATTAATAATTGACGATTATGATTCATTTAAAAATGCAAGACATGTGTAGTCCTTTATTTTTATTTTTATCGTAATAGTAAAAAAAACCAAAAATAACATTTTTATCGACTATAAATAAAATAGCATATTATCTAATCTCTCAAAATCTCGAGTATTATTGAGACTTTTATTAAATTATTATTGTTTAGAAAAATTCAAGTATTTCCTAACAAATACATAATTGGTTCATTAAATAATTGATTAGTATAACTTTTTACAAAAGTTAGATATAGTTTATCCATATCGAAAAGTGATACGAATCTTTGTCTTGGAAGTAAACAAACAACATCACGCCAGCACATTATGCAAAAGTTTGAACTTAGAAGCAACCTAGAAGAAGAGAAGAAGAAGAAGTAGAAGAAAAAGGAGAAGAAGCTGGTCAAACACAAACAGTTTATATTACATATTCTTAAAACTGTCTCCTGAGATGATCTCCATCTGACCTCATCCTTATGGACAAACTGAATCCAGATGTTAAGTGCTGCTAATTACTTGGATATTAAGTCTTCCTTCCCGTTTAGAGAAGCTTTCGATGCATGCTTGCTTTGACCGTGTACTTCAATAGAACGCGTAAACTTAGGTGGGAATACCAGAGGTCTTGTCTTTTCCTTTTCCGCCCGAAAAACAGTTCGTAACGCGTCAATTACTTTTTCCGTGTTCTTTCGTTTTCTTGGCCGGAACCCTCAATTTAATTTAATATCTTTAATTTAAAAATTAATCATTTTATTAATTAATGTCACTTTTTATAAATTAATTAGTTATAATAATTTCCTTTTAGAAATGAAGGAACTCGCAGCCGTTATAATTTGAATATGCACTGGATAAATCTTCAAATTAACGCAATAACTTACAAATCACACTGATCGGATACTTTATACTAGATAAGCCCTACACGACAAACTCAATCTAGAAAGCATAAGTAGGGAAAATCGAACAAAGGACTTATTGACCTTATACTCTCTACTCTACCAACTCGACCACTTCCTAAGAAGCAAATTACAATAATCTTCTTCACTCACATTTCAACATTTTTAATTTTATTTAATATTTTATCCGTATTTATAAAGATTTAATATCTGTAAAACCTTTTAAACCATAAATTTTTTATTTAATTAATTTAATTTTTGGTCTGATTTTTAAAATATTGGTTATGACTTATAAGCAATTTAGGGCTCAACTTTGACCTTTGTTTTCGCAATTTGAGTTCGATCCTAAAATAAAAATGATTTTAATTAATAAATTAAAATATTTATAAACTAAATGATATTTTCTTATAAAAAAAACTAGATGATATAATTTTAATCAGTTATAATAAATGATTAATAAACCAAGCTAAAACCAATCGTCTTAATTAATTATATGATTCAAAATATAATTTAAAATTTAAAATAAACTTTTATCAACTAATTATGATATTTAATTATTTTAAATTGAATATCTATTGCAAATTTTTTAAAATATTAAAATTAAACTGAAACGTTTTTAGAAAATTTACATTTTCTGATTCATATGATTTGTTTTATGGATTGAAGCACCTATTTTTTTTAGGATATTTCAAACATGTGTTACTTAATTTTATCTACGTATTTATACATATCTTACATAAATACATAAATAAAATTTAATAGATTAAAGTAAAAATTGGTTAAGGGGAAGATCTGATCCTTTTGTTATACACAAGGTAAGGGACTAATCCATGGTGGATGGATGATGTCATATGTAGGTTATAGACACATGACCTGCTTGCCTTTAGTTGATCAACTAAACCATTAAGTCTGCGTTTGACCACTGAATCATCATTAGGTGGGTGTTCTTAGGATTCTAGGTTCTATCCTTAGTCCTGAGCCTTAGGCGTTCTATTTCCTGAAGTGTTTGGCTCATTTCACACTTCTCCTCTTTGTCTAGTAATAGTTTTGTGAACCATGCTTAAAGCAAGAACTAGCTCATTTTCTTCACTAGTTTTCTAATTTTCAGATCTCAATCTCTGCTTGGAATATGGAATGTTTCTCCTGAAAGACAAACAATTTGAAGATCACGTAAATGGATAGGAAGTTCCTAACAATCTCTTGTTGTGGGGTTGGAAAGGAGTTGACAAGATCTGACAGGATAACTTACAAAATTTATGAAAATTTAATCTGATGGGTCTCTCCTGCATCTCATTTATGTCCACAAACATCACATCATTTGGATAATCATCCACCAATAATACAAATCATTATCAACGAGGCACACGAAGCAAGCAAGGATAATGTGGGGTCTGGAAGGGTTACGCAACATTACCATTAACTGATACAGCAAATGCCATCTCCAACCAAAGCATCAAAATATCAAATTTAGTATTTTTGATATTTTGGTGCATTTTTTATATTTTGGTGCAATACACCAAAATGATATAATAAATAGTAACATATTAAATCTTTACACCAAAATGGTATAATGAATAATAACACATCAAATCTAATTTGGTGTGTTACTATTCATTACATCATTTTGGTGTAAAAATTTAGTGTCTTCCTTGGAGTTGATTTATTGCACAAAAATACCAAATTTCATGCACCAAAAGTTATAAAAAGATAACTTTATCAAATTTTTTTAATATATTCCTTTTATGTCATTTTCACAAATTGATTTATTTACATAATTTACTAAGTAATTAAATTTAAAATATATATTACTTTGCACAAAATATATCATTACAAAGATCTCATTGAATCATTTAAAACGAGACTAATATTGAATATAATATTAAATTTATTTTGTAATTATTATTTATAAGTGTTATAAATTCATTAATAAAATATGTTAAGAATAATATTAAATATAGTAAATATATTTTTTAAATAATATTAATTTAAAATAAAATATATATTAAGTAATTAAGAATAATGATTTTATTTTAATTTTTAATAAATAAATAAATATAAATTATTGTATAAATATAAATTAATTTAGTTAATAACTAAATTATTATGATATATTCTTTGAAAAAAATTTGATGTAAAAATTTAGTGTAGAATGGTTGAAATAACACCAAATTTAATGTAAAAAATTCTTGAATTTGGTGTAATAATTGGAGATGGCCTTATAATAGGCTGGGTACGCATGGAAAAGGCAGCTCAAGTTGAAAATTTGAGTTTAGATAGAGTTTGAATTCCCAAAGAAACCATCGAAATCCAACGCAAAGACAAGTAATCATCACGATTGACTACATATCCAAGAAAACCCAAACATTATTTAATACAAACATTGAAAGACACAGTTCAAGCAATCTTGACCTCGATGGTCTTCGGCTTCTTGGGCTCCGGAGGAGGGACCTTGTTTACAGTGACGGTCAAAACCCCGTCCTGACAAACAGCAGAAATGGAATCGGTGTTAGCGTTCTCAGGTAGCACAAATTTCCTCATAAACTTGCCGATCCTCCTCTCCATTCTCAAGTACTTGATGTCCTGTTCCTTGTTCTCCTCTCGTTTCCTCTCACCGCTGATGATTAGCACATTGTCGTCCTCCACCTGCACCTTGATGTCCGAAGACTTCAGCCCCGGCATGTCTATCACAAACACGTACGAGTTCGGCAGTTCCTTCACGTCCATCGGAGTCGAAGCCATGGCCTGGGCGTCCCGAACGTAGGTTCTAGATGGCGCGCTAAACGACTTCTCCACTGCTTCGTCGCTCGTGTCCATCAACTGATGGAGTGTGTGAAGGAGCTGAGGATCCCAACCCATAACTCTCAAATCCATCTTCTTAACCAACGATCGAATTTCCAATTCAGTAATTCAACAAGTTTAATCTCTGATCTGAATAACTGTCAATGCCTGAAGGGCGGGATTATGTACATATATATAAAGAGAGCCCCGAGAGAATACCAAAGGAACTTTCTGGACAAGACTGGCGTGAGAAAGGAGTTTCCAGGAGGTTCGTTCATGTTCTAGTGAAAGTGTGTGGGGTCTAGAATGTTCAGATAACGAACTATTTCATTTTATTATTATATATATTATTTAAAGAACTAATAATTTAAAATTAAATAACTTATTCATTTTAGCATTTATAAACATTAAGTGCCTATTTAGTTTAGTTTATTGTAAAAAAATATTTTCTTATCACAAAAAATATTTTTTAAAAAATAAATATTTAGTTATAAAATTTAAAAATATTTTTTAAATAAAAATTAGAATACAACATTTTAAGAAGTTTAGATTTAAAATATTTTGAAGTACCTCGTTTTAACTTTTTTTGGTAAACTTTGACGTTTATAATTAGCATCGTTTACGTTCAGAACGTCCGACTTTTAAAATACCTCTCTCTTCTTTTGGTCTCAGCTCTGGTTCATTCTCTCTTCTCTCTGTCTCAACTCTACGATTTGCGCTCGCGTTAATAAAAAAGTTCCACTTCTCATTTACGTTATTCTTTTGTGTTATTTTGACTTAATTTTCTTGATTTCCTTCTTTTAAACACTTGAATTAGATCTTCATTAAACTTCTTCAATTTCTTTCCAAGCTTTCCTTTTTCTTCGTCAAGCTTTTGTTTTTCTTTCGTCAAGATCCATAAGTTTCCCGTCTTTACTAGTTCCAATGTCGTCTTTCCCATGGGTTGAAGCTATGTGGGGATTCAAGTCAACACCCATAGAAATTTCGAGAGTTTTTGCTTTGTAAAGATCCATATATTCCCCATCTTTACTAGCTCCAGCGCCATCTTCTCCATAGGTTGAAGCTATGTGGGTTGAATCGTGCTGGAAATACTGTTCCAATGTCTTCAAATTTGTCTATTGGTCTAGCCCGTGAGTCAGTTCGAAATCGGTATTGGAATCCGAGATGGAACTGAATCCAGGTATTCTGCATTACCTTCGTTTTTGATCATTTTACGTGATCCTGGGGTACGTAATAAGGTCTCCTCTACGTACTAACACTGTAAGCTCAGGGTTATCTATATGTAGTCTTGGTGATGACGGGGGCTACGGGGGCGGATGGTTTCCCCTAGTTGCCCTTTAAGAAGGTCTTAAGAGGTATTCTTAAATGCCTTGGGGTTTTGTGGTTATTCGCCTAGTTACCTGATATTTTTTTTGTATACAAAGAGAAATAAGAAAAAATAAACTAAATCATCGTCCTGGGATACACTGCGCCTAGCGCATCACGGTTGAGAAGCTCCTGGATGCCAATAGGTGGCTCTTGGAGAATTTGGAGGCCCGGTCTGATCAAGCCAGTGAAGCGAGCGAGACTGTCCGCGCACTGGTTGCCTTCCCGGTACACATGCTGGAGCTGAACCGTCCACTCCCGTTGCATCAGTTGCAGAATACTTGTCACCAAAAAGGACAATTCAGTCAGTAGCCCAGGGGAGTAGAGAGAATGTTAATGACCTCAAGGGAGTCGACTTCGACCACCACTTAGCGGAATCCCAGGTTCCACGCCAGCTGAAGGCCCGAGTGAACCCCCCAAAGTTCAGCAGCTAAGGGCGAACCCCTACCGAGTTGCTGCTGGAAGCCCCCCTGCCACTCCCCGTGGCAATCGCGAAGCAGACCTCCTGAGAAGATCGTGTGGAAACCCGGGTGCCACGCGCCATCCGAACTGACACGAAGGTGCATTGTTATGTTTTTATAGATCCTTAATAGCTTGTTTACGACAATGAAGTAGAAAGATAGGCTTACTTATGATACTACATAGGCTATGCCAATGTTGGGGTACAGAAGAAAGTTTGGTCTTGCCGCTGAATCACGTTAATCCTTGTCTGCAGAAACTTTGAAGGGATGGAGCTATAAATGGAAAATTGTATAAAATGTTAAGAAAACAAGTAGAAGCCATAGATTGATATTTCAGATCAAGTCATTGTTAGACTTTTTTTCCCCAAGTATCAAAACAGGCCACCCTATCCAAAACCCCAGTCCAAAATAGTTACTTAAGCGATCAATGTTTTCCTATTTATATTAACCAAACGAGGTAGGAAATCGTGTACGATGTTCCTAGCATTTCAAATAAGTTAAAGGTACCTATTAGAGGCATTTTTACTGGAATTTTGCATGTGTCTTTGATGGAAGTTTATTCAATCATTTTATTTGACCATCTTTCTGTCCTACCGCAAATGGGAACAACTACGCAAAATCTTCAGTGCAATTATAACTGGTGACATCATGTGCCTCAGTTTATTTACATTCCTTCTTAATTATGCAGGTTGTAATTGCGCAGAGATAATGAAGAAGCTTTGTTTGGAACTTGACTAGGACATGATTCTGAAGTATCAAGTTATGCTCTTGATGTGTTGGTGCTGTAAGAGCTGATGAGGATCTGGAGCACGTGTTTGATGAACATGATCGGCAGGAGACTGAAGGAAATCCAAAGCTCCGTTGAGCTGAAGAGATAGATACTGGAGGAAGATAGTGTTTACTGTTATAGAACTTGTTGACAGTAAGAAAAAATATGTTCAAAAAGATTAAAATAAAATTCGATTGATGTCTTATTTATAATTTATGCTGATTTGATGTATGTCTATACATTCTTACGATTGCCTACCCTTCTATACCATAGAACAGATTTGCTGTGCCTTAGTAAATTCCAGTCATTTATTATAATAACTTGGATGACTAGGATCTTAAAGATACAACAGGCAGAACAATTCGAAACAGTAGATCTACTCTCTCTTTACCATTCCTTCATGAAATTTTACCTGACCTTTTCTTTTTCTCTTTTTTTCACCTAAGATGCACTCACCACCATTATCTGGATAATTATTTACTCTAAAAACTTCATTCTTGGAACAAATATCAACGCAATGTATTTTGTTTTTCAAGTAAGATTTAAACGTAGATAATATGATAGGATTGAAAATTACATCATCGATCATTCAAACAAAATCATTGATGGATTTAGGAATATATGACATTTTGATTAATAGATCGATCCTTAAATAGACTACTCTATAATATCTCTTAGATTATTTATTGTATTAATTATCATCTCATAATATATTGTGCTTTGCATATTATTTTTATTATAAAATAAAATATAGTTAAAATTAATAAAAGTACTTTTTACTTTTATATTGCCAAACAGACTGTATGAAGCTTTTTCAAAAAATCTGTTTTTTTAATTGACAACCAAACAGTCAATTGATTTTTTAGAAAAGTTCTTCTTAAAAAAATCCTATTGATAAAAGCTCTATTGATAAAAGCTCTACCAATATAAGCTCATCCAAACAGGTATTAACTTGTCTTCACTTTGAATTAGTTAATCTCTTCTAGATTTTATATAAATTGTAATTGCCTATTAAGATATTTTTTAAAGATCCTACATCACTAACTAAACTACTCGCTTGAGGCTAAATTTTTAAATATTGGACTAGTTTTTTTAAGCTTGGCAATTAAGTTTGAATTCAGTCTTGCTTAGTTTTATTTAGTTGAATTTTGGATAGAACTCAAAATTGTCTTTTCATGTTGGATTCAAGCCGCTCCTGAAGTCCAAAAGTATTGAAAAAATGACTTCTTTTAAAAATTTTAAAAATTAATCAAGTTTGATCTAACTTTATACTGTTCTAGCTTAATTGGGCTTGAATTTGAGGCTAAAAACCAGATCCAAATGTAAAATTTCGAGCCTAAACTCAAGCTCAACCTAATTCATTACTGAATATAAATCTTGTAATGAAAACTAATCTCTTTTATTGAGTTAAGCTTTAGCATCTTCAATTACTTTGAAAGTAAAAGTGTGTGGTAATTAAAAAATTAATAACTTTAATTTGAATTAACCAAAATTTGAGTTAAGTGTTGAATAAACTTAACTACTTTTATAAAATTAATATATTTCGTGCATAGAGCTGTTTGTTTTGTGAGAATTATTAATGTACACAATTTTTTTTTGTAATTTTTATAAAAAGATATTTTCATTATTTGAACTTGTAAATTTATAATTACAAAATAGCAATTTTTATTAGCTATTTTTCCGCTCTCTTTTTTTTATAAAAAACATTATTTTTGAACAATTATATTAAAATAATATTATTTTGCAATTAAGTTCCACTTTATCGTTAGATCCAGTCCACCACCTTTATCGTACTTGTGTGTCAACAATGTGGATTTATAAGTTAGAGTAGGTTGGGTACGCATGGAAAAGGCAGCTCAAGTTGAAAATTTGAGCTTGGGTAGAGTTTGAATTCAAGCTCGAGATGTTGAATTCGAAGTCCTCCAACCTTATTTTTATTTTAAAAATTTTAAAAATATTAAATTGAGCTTAAGTTTTAGACAAATTGAAGAAGTAGGTAATTATTTATTTAATTTAGAAGTGACAATTTTATTATAGTATAATACATAAATTAATCAACAGATTGATAAAACATTTTTTAGGGTGATTATTTTAAATTTTCAAAATTAATTATTATTGAATAAATAAATAAAACTTTTATTAAAATTTTAAAAATAGACATGTGCCATAAATTAATAAAAAAGGTCTGGTTTATTTTAAAATTATAAATAATAAATAAATTTATAAATAAGTATAAGTGTACTACATAATGCGTGTATTTTAGTATTCCTTTTACTTAAATTAACTAAAGATACAAAACACGAAAAGTTGGCCGTAAACAGTAATTGAAAAGTAAGAAAGCGAATGAGATACCTGACAAAAATTATTTTTCATTCTTAATATTTTTGATATAAATAATATAATTTTTAACTTGCTTATCATTTGAACGCTTACCGTAGTCCTCACCATCTCCGGTGCTCTCTTTCAAACCCTAACTCTCAAGAACCCTCCCTCGCCGTCTGCCTATCTCCGATCGGGTTTGTTCTGTTTAGTAATTACTTATTTAATGCTTAAGTGACTATCTCTTTCTTTATCTGATTAATTATAGTTGCAGTCGGTCATTAACCATTGTTCTTCCTTTATCACAGTTTTCGGAACGTTTGTACTTCTGTTGTGCGATAGGAGAAAGAAATTTAATGGCAGGGGGTTCAGATGTGACGGAGAGTACTACCCTATCGTGCGTTCAATGCGGCAAGCCCGCTCATCTTCAGTATGTAATTTCGTTTGTGTTACGCTCGTCTTTTTACGTTTTTTTAGTTATTTTATTTTTCTGGTTCGAATTGTTAGAAATATGGAAGCTAGCATTAGAAATTTAGAATATTTGCTTTTGAACTGTGGAGCAATGTTCGGGATTTGCTCTTTTAAAAGTTTCACCTAGGATTTACACAGTTTGAAATTACATTACGATGTATATATATTGTGTTTTCAATTAACGTGAATTGTTGTTCGGAGATGTAATTGAGATTGAGATGGTGAGAGATTTGCGACCTATTAAACTTCTTTTTGAGTTTTAAAGTTTGTTATGATCTGAAGTATTCAATTTCTTCATATTGAGATTTTAAGTCTATCGTGGTTTTAAAGTCCTTTGAATGCTATTGATACTGTCCTTTCAGTTTTTGTCTAAGTATTCTTCTGTAACCGTTTACTCTTTACAGGTGTCCAAAGTGCATGGAGCTAAAGCTTCCTCGTGAAGGTGCAGCTTTCTGGTATATGCTCAAGTTGTTTGCTATTTCAAAGTCATATAAATTCATACCCAAGCTTTTTGGACTGTATTATGATCTCAATGGAGATTTACCTATATGGGTGTTCAGCTGATCAATTTAAAACACGTTTTGGAAATTCGGTTCCAGTATTTGATGAAAGTGGAACATCTGGAGTCTCAGAGCAGCTTGTTTCACATTCATAAGTAGTACATGAGTGGCTATTGAGTGGCTTGGATACAGTTTTAGGTTATTAGTTTTATGTGATACACTTGTTAACATGTCCATTCAAAGTCCGCATTACTGTAATTATTGATCAAATTAACTTGTCCCTCCTTTTTCTTTTCCCTTATTGATGAAGTTTTATATCTTAACAGTACTCAGGATTGCTTCAAGGCATCTTGGAGCTCTCATAAATCAGTTCATTTGAAGGCAAAGTTGTCCACATTAGGGACGGATACTCAGGGTGAACAAAAGTCAGATGTGCTTAATGAAGGCTGGCTTTATTGCTTGAGGAAAGGACAGGCTCGAAGTCCGAAACTTCCCCATTTTGATTGGACAGGGTATCTCTCCACGGTTGACTCTTAAATCATCTCTGGCTGTTCTACTGATTTTCTATATCTTAGTTCTGTTATCTTTTTTGGGTTTAACTTTGTGATTATAGAGATTTGGTTGCCTACATTTCTAAGTTAGCAGCATGTATAGTCAAATGGTTTTCATATTTTTCTAAAGAACTATCTGTTTTCCTTTTTTTTAAATTTCCTTCAAATTGCAATAGTAAGGATTTCTGTTCACTCACAGGACACTGAGGCCATATCCCATATCTACCAAACGGACTGTTCCTGACAACATTGATAGACCTGACTGGGCTGTAGATGTGAGTTTCTTTAATAAGTTTGATGTAATGCTTGACAACATTTTAAATTCATGCTGTTATCCTAGCGGTATTTGAGAAGAAAGTAATTTGATTTGTTGATATAATGATGTGTTTGACAACCATGATAAGTGTGAGTGTTTATATTTTGTACTCCATTCTGTCTGTCTGCTGCCAAGACAAGAAAGTTTCTTGTATTTATCCTTTTCTCCATCCTTTTGGTACTCACATACCTTTTTCCTTGCTTAAATATGGATTGCAGGGTATACCAAAAATTGAACCAAATAGTGACTTGCAGCATGTTGTGGAGGTAAATGTTCTTCTAACAATATTGTACATCTGAATTGATGTGTAACAATGTCAGTTTTTCATAGTTTTTCTTTTAATTTGTTCTGAAATTCCTTTGCTGAAGTTATATTTTTATTCCAGATTAAAACTCAAGATCAAATCAAGAGAATGCGAGAAACTTGTCGAGTAAGCTGTCTTCTTCATCATTGCAACTTTTTAAGATAGTTCACTCATTGATCTGTTTGTCATCCATTTAGATAAGGGTGAGGCTTTATGGTAAGATCCATTTACAAAGATAGTGACTGGTGACTTTTTCTGATAAATATAGGACATTTATTTGCATTTGTGCTACAGGTCTTCAAATCTTAGGCTAGTTATTAAAGCAAACTGTGACCAAAATTGAACCTTAGCAGCAGTTTTATTGCTTCTACTATGTTATGCATTGTTTTTCATATTATGGTTGCTCTTTTCAGATAGCAAGGGAAGTTTTAGATGCAGGAGCTCAAGTCATTCGTCCTGGTGTGACAACTGATGAAATCGATCGAGTTGTTCACGAGGCAACTATTGCAGCTGGTATATTCATCACTTTTAGCTCAAAATCTTAACGTTTCTTCATAACTTGAGTAAAGCTTTTGCCTAATGGACATTTCTGGTGTTATTTTTGAGAGTTTCTAAGTGTACTAGACAATGATAATGTTCCTGTTATATGTAATGTTCTCTATTCCAATTGTTACTTAATTGGTGGAATATCTTTGAATCCCGCCAGTTTTATGTCTTGCAATGGGAACTGTTCTCATCTCATGACTTTCTAAATGTAAGTGATATCTGTGATAAAAATCTGTGATAAGTTTAGTTGTTCTTTGCTAAATATGGGCTGCATTGTACCTGGCTGCAGGAGGATACCCATCTCCTCTGAATTATCATTTCTTCCCAAAATCATGCTGCACGTAGGTAGTCTTTTTGTGTATACAGTACGTAACTTTGAATTTGTATTCACTGCTTAAATTTGGAGTGCTATTGGTACAGGTCGGTTAATGAGGTTATCTGCCATGGCATTCCTGATGCTAGGTATGTGCATTATGCTGTGTTAACTTAGCTACTAGTTGTCCTGCAAGTGTACCCTCCAATTTGCATCATGGAACTTGATACATATTCCTATCTTATTATCATGTTAGTTCTATATGCATTATGACTTGAGCACAATTTGATTAGATATTTTACTCTGAACTAAAGGTTGTCATATCACATATCCCAAATCATTTCTTTTGTATGGATTTGCTTCAGGACATTAGAAGATGGTGATATTGTAAATGTTGACGTCACCGTGTACTATAACGGAGTCCATGGTATGCTAGATTTTCCTATTATGTATCTCGTGCATGTATGAGTTAAGGAGTTCTTTTCTGAGTGTTGGTACTGTTTTATTCAGGCGATCTCAATGAAACATATTTCGTTGGAAATGTTGATGAAGCATCTAGACGGCTGGTCCAATG
>JANVCQ010000004.1:1575268-1587068 GCA_025531925.1 Erythroxylum plowmanianum
TTTTCAATGGGCCTCAAGGAATTTTTTTAAAATTATTATCTTATGCATTTAGCGAGGTTATTATTTTATCCCATTGGTCCAAGTCGGAACCGAAGAAAATTATTATTTAATCGAGGTTATTAATTTATCGAATATTCATTTATCGAGGTTTTACGTATTAAACAGCTAATTTTACCAAACATCAAATAACAAACAGCTAATGCAATCCGCTGGTCAAATCAGCTGATAGAATCAGCTATCAGCTAACAGCTAATGCAATCAACTGATTACCAAACAGGGCCTATGTTATATTTTTCTGTAACAATTCATTCTCCTTTAGAAAACCTTGTCCTCAAGGTTACGGAGGTTTACACAATGGATAAAAAATAAACAACCATATGCGAGTAAAAAGAAAGACGGACCCCATGGTTGAGAAGCCGCCAGACTCAACTTCTATTGTATCATTATAAAAGACACTCTGGTACGGATGCTGGTCTATCTCATCGATAATGGTTCCTGCGAGGCCAAACGTTCCAGGTTGCAAGTACTTGCTTACAGCGAAGTAATATGGGAAAGTGGATTGAGCATGACCTGGAATTGTTGCATTATTGAAGGCCTGAGCGGTGAGGTTCTGAACCAGCATCCGATGATCAAAAGGGAGATGAACAATGGCCTTAATTGCTTCAACATTAATTTCTTCCACTCCAAGATTCATTATTCCAACAAGTAACAGAGTTTCTTCTCCAGCAAACACCAATCGGGCGGTATTTTTGTGGAAAACAACAGCAGTTTCAACACCCGGTGCGGGACTGAAACTGGTATCATCAAAATCCTGAGCATCCTCTCCAACAATCCCCATATCAGTTGCTTCATTGGCACTCTTTGAAACATTGACATCTGAATCCGACTGATCTCCTCCTATTTTCTGCAGCATTTGTATCATCATGTTTCTCAATGCCGTCATTTCTTTTTCTACCTTTTCCATTCTGTTATTCATCTCCAAGAACATTCGTTCCATCAGTCATTTCATATTGTCTCCCATCTTACGTAGCTCTGCATTCCTTGTACCTTTAGCCATGGCGTCTCCCAGATTCGAGAGCTCTGATACCAAATGTTATGAAATAAAATGAAGAACAGAAGAGAGAGGGAGAGGAGGAGAAAGAGAAGAATCCAGAAGAATAGAGAGCCGGAGAGAGAGAGAGAGAGAGAGAGAGAAACATTAGCTAATTCATTTCATGCTTGTGAGGGAAACGGTTACTATTTTTATACTAGTTACAGCTGTATACAACTATGTTATATTTTTCTGTAACACGGAGAAGGAGAGGAAGTCGACGGCGGAGAGCAAATCAATGAGAGATAATAAAATAGAACATTCGAGAGTGTCAAAATAGTGGGATTACGGATTAGGGATTTGAACCAAAGTTAAATCTTGCAGGGAAGCTGAGGACCCATTGTGTAGTGGACGGTGAAGGAGTGAGGGAAGAGGTTAGTGTTGTGGCAGATGAGGCAGGTGACGGTAGAGGTGAGGAAGTCGACGGCGGAGAAGGAGAGGAAGTCGACGGTGGAGAGCAAATCAATGAGAGATAATAAAATAGAACATTCGAGAGTGTCAAAATAGCAAAGGTGTGACCGTTAGATGAAATGGACGAACGGGATGGATTGCGTGGTCGTCCATTCCATTCGTCCTTAGTATATATATTTAATAGGGATTTGAACCAAGGTTAAATCTTGCAGGGAAGCTGAGGACCCACTGTGTAGTGGACCATGAAGGAGTGAGGGAAGAGGCTAGTGTTGTGGCAGATGAGGTAGGTGACGGTAGAGGTGAGGAAGTCGACGGCGGAGAAAGAGAGGAAGTCGACGGCGGAGAGCAAATCAATGAGAGATAATAAAATAGAACATTCGAGAGTGTCAAAATAGCAAAGGTGTGACTGTTAAAAGAAATGGACAAACGGGATGGATTGCGTGGTAGTCCATTCCGTTCGTCCATCCCGTTCGTCCTTAGTATGTATATTTAATAAGGGACAAACATTAATATTCATTATATTAAATATTAGGGTTAATTAAAAAATATCAAAATTTTTAAAATTTTTTATTATAGCCTAATTTTTTAAAATAAAAATAAGATGCTAAAATTTTAATTTTTTTTCAATTTTAAAAAGTAATTAACCAACTAATTTAGATATTGATTCTATATTTCTTCCTTGTTTTCTACAATCTTGAGCTTTAATCGTTCTTGTCAGATCCAATTTGATGTACATGCTTAGCGACAAATAGGGAGCTTAAGAGTTTAATTGTTAAGAACTAAAGATAACGAAATAGCTTTGGCAAGTAACTAAATTTGAAACTTCTCATATTTTGTTATATATTTCTAAATAAAGGAAGGCCAAACTGTGGGATATGGTCTTAAGACATGAACGTAGATACAGTACTTATTGTTAAAATATATTATAAAAATATTATTATTAACTATTTAATGAATTTTATTATATTAAATTTTGATTTATATTTAAAAATAAATTTTTTTATATTTTTATTTATATAGAAATATATACAAACAATTAAATAATAATTTTTTTATATAAACAAGAATAAGTTTTTAATATATTTTTACTAATGAAAATATAAAATATATAAAAAATTATTATTTAATTGATTGTATATATTTCTATATAAATAAAATAAATAAATAAATTATTTTTAAATATAATATTTTTATTTTTATTAAATAAATATATTTTATTATTAATAATATAAAAATATTATTATTAATTATTTAATAAAATTTATTATATTAAATATTATTATATTATATTTAACATATTAATATTATGATTTGGTCAGAGTTGGTATTAAGAAAAATTATTGAAGGTATATTAGGTAGTATATATTTATTAATTTACGTTTCATCATAAACCCTTCAAATCGAAAATTTCTTATTTTCACTGTTTATGATGGAATGGAACGTAACATGAAACCCTCCGTTTCTATCCCATTCCAATTTATTCTATTATGAAATTCTCAAACAAACGGTGGAAGTGTGTCATGTTCCATCCCCTTCTATCCCTAATCCCTCAACTAAACAAGCCTAAGGGAGCGTTAATGGATTTTATGGGTTAAAGGATCCAAGTAAAGAGCACTATGCAAATGCTACTCATTGGTTAGGGCTATTCAAGAATTTCTTGCTAGAGATTGGATAGTAAGGCAGAGACACATCTACAAGGAAGCCAATCGATATGCAGATTGGTTGGCCAACTACGCTCAATCCTTTGAACTTGGGACAACCACCCTTCAACGCCCTCCTTCAGACTGTATTACAATCATCATAGAGGATATCGCAGGGATCTCTTTCCCTCGTGTCATTATGTAACTTTTGATGTACTTTCCTTATAATGGGAAAAAAAAAGAGCAAATCATAACAGGAAAAATCTCATCCTTGGAAAAGGGAAATGCAACTGAACGGGAATATTTGAATTAGATTTTTTTTTGGGTAAAAGGGATAAATAAAACAACAAGCTACCACCTTAAGAAAGCAATCGAACGCTGATCATTCCAAAGCAATTCCTTCACCCCTAGACTCGGAGAATCATTGCTAGATGACCCTTGACGAGCTAAAAAATCATGGCTAGATGCTGACTGGCTAGTGCACTATGCCGGACATTTTGTTGTAGGAGTCACTTATTTTGACACTACACCTATTGAGTGCTACCTTATCCTATTAGAGGATTTGTCGGGAATCTATTTTCCCAGACTTGTTGTGTAATTGATTCCAGTAGTCTCCCCTTAAAAAAATCTGCACATTGATTTGAGCACTCCCAATTTCTCTAAAGTAAGGATCTAATCTCCACAACTAGAGTCAAGTAAGGGTGAAAAGGTATGACAAGGCTGGTTAACAAGAATCGCTGCTTCCAAGGAATTTGACTCCACAAGGACCTTTCGATACCCTGATCCCAGACAAGACCAAATCAAGACAAATAGCTTGGAGTTCTGCAACCATATTAGTCGTATGACCAATAAATCCTGAGAAGCCAAAAATCAAATGGCCAATATCATTCTGAATGATTCCACCAAACCCAGCATCACCCGGGTTACCTAACAAACTCCCACCAATGTTAAGCTTAACAATGCCGGTCGGGGGAACAATCCACAAAAGCCATCTATCCATCCTGTACTTTGGGCTTTGCCCATCTAACATATAGGCCATTTCACACTCTTTCAATAAAGACTTGAACCAGTGACATTGACCAAAGATGGATATAGAAGAGTATTGAATAACATCAAGATTATGTGCAAGCCATATTATCCAAGCACAAGTAGTGAAGCTCAAGATGGAGGAGATAGATAGGCTCGCATCTAGAACAAACTTATCACACCACTCATCCAACGAGAGATTGAAAAAAACAATCAGTTGGGATACTCGGCCCAAAAATCCAAATTTGATATGCCCAAATGCAGTCCCTCAAGGTATGGATAATAGTTTCCGGACCTCTACCACAACGGGAGCACATTGGAGAAGTAGCCATGCCTCTGTGAAAATGCAGATCATTAATGGGGAGAAGATGCCATCGAACTTGGATTCGAGCCCACCGCCTTTGAGGATTAGGAGGTAAGGGTGTCAAACTTGGTTGGCTAATATTCAAACTTGGTTGTTCGGTGCCTACCATGCCTAATAAAACAAGAAGAATGGTTGGCCAACTTGGCCAACCATAGAGATGAACGAAGAGAGGAGAAGAAAGCAAGTAGAAGAGAAAAGGAGAGAGTGAGGTGAGAGAAAAAAGAGAAAGAGAGATACAAAAATATTCTGTATATTTTTGATCTAGTTTTTATTTGTAATTCTCCAGTTTTTCTCAGTAGTAAAAGTCTTATATCCTTGCCCGTGCTTTTTACCCTAATTTGGAGATTTTTTACATAAAATTTGTGTGTTCATTACTATTCCCTCAGCCCTATTTAGCTGCGAATCTGCTTTAATCTGGTCAATTTTCACAACAAGTGGTATAAGAGTCAGTTTAGAAAATTACAATAAATTTTTTGGCGTAATCTATTTGGAGTTTCGGTGAGCACAGTGAAAGTCGGTGAATAGTAACTAAAAGGTGACAACTGTTCATTCATTTAATTTTGCATTAAACTGTGTAATTACTGTAATTCAGTACTATTCACGTATATAGATACTATTCATATGTATAAGTGCTATTCATATGTACAGGTACTATTCATACATACGGGTATTATTCACGTTAAATATTAGGAGCTAAAGTCTGTTCGTGATAGAAGCAATGGCAACAAAATTTGAGATTGAGAAGTTCAATGGGAGTAATTTTTCATTGTGGAAGTTGAAGATAAAGGCAATCTTGAAGAAATATAATTGTCTGGCAGCCATTAGTGAATGGCCAGCTGGAGCCAGCTGGAGTCACAGATGAAAAGTGGAACGAGATGGATGAAAATGCTGTAGCTAATCTTCACCTAGCTTTAGCTGATGGAGTATTATCCAACATAGAGGAAAAGAAGATTGCGAAGGAAATATAAGATCACCTCACAAAACTGTACGAGGCCAAATCACTTAACAACAAAATTTTTCTGAAGAGGAAACTATACACTTTACGCATGACAGAATCCACTTCGGTGTCGGAGCACTTAAATACTTTAAATACTCTATTTTTTCAACTCACATCATTGGGGCATACAATAGAGGTAAGTGAACATGCAACATTTCTACTCCAAAGTCTACTAGATTCGTATGATCAACTCATCATCAATCTAACAAACAACACAGACACTCTAGTCTTCGACAATATTGCAGCTGCTATTATGGAAGAAGAGAGTCGGCGCAAAAGTAAGGAAGACAGGCTGGCAACTTTGTAACAAGCGGAGGCCTTGACGATGATGAGAGGAAAATCTATGAAACGTGGCCCAAGTGAGAGTCATAGTCATGGTAGATCAAAATCCAAGAGTAAGAAGAATTTCAAGCGCCAATTGTAGCAAAAAAGGGCACCTGAGGAAACGCCAATCCACTTTGTCATATGACTTGGTAAGGTCAATCTTCATAGCAAGAAAACCGTCTTTCCTCTTAGATCTACGGATTGTATTCATCACTTCCTTTGCAAGAACAATATGCTCAGAAGCTGTCTGACCAGGAATGAAAGCACCCCGCAGTGGATTAATAATTGCATCTAACATGCGTCTGATAGTTGAACAATTACCTTTGTTAGAATCTTATAGCACACATTACATAGGCTTATAGGACGAAATTGATTCATAGAGACTGGGTTCTCTTTAGGAATTAAAACCACCAAAGTTTCAGTAATATCAGGAGGGCAATATCCTTTAGTAAAAGCTTGCGTCACCATCTCAAAGACAGTATCTCCCACAATAGACCCATACTTTTTATAAAATATTGGTTGAAAACCATCTGGGCATGGAGCTTTATAAGCAACCATGGATTTAAC
This sequence comes from Erythroxylum plowmanianum, assembly GCA_025531925.1. Lineage (NCBI taxonomy): Eukaryota > Viridiplantae > Streptophyta > Magnoliopsida > Malpighiales > Erythroxylaceae > Erythroxylum > Erythroxylum plowmanianum. Next base: position 1,581,688 of record JANVCQ010000004.1, read on the forward strand.
CGCAGTGAAGACCTCCTCCATAGAGATAGGAGTAAGTAGAGCCTGCACATCCTCGCTAGATAGACATGCATATGGATGGTCCGGAGTCTGAGGAAAAGGCAAGGTAATATTTTCAACAGAACAAAATAAATTTTGAAAGAAATGGAGCACCTGACTTTGGAGGTCTTGTTCGTCCGTGACCCAAGAACCATTAGCACTTTGAAGGCTTTCAATTCTATTCCTCTTACGCCGACAAATAGTCATGAAAAAAGGGAGTATTTCTATCACCGTGTTGTAGCCAGTGCACCCTAGATTTTTGGTACCAGAATAATTCCTCCTGCTTAAGAATAGTATTATATTCTGCAGTCAAATCTTGCTCCAGTTCATTGAGAAATCCTTAATCTCTATTAGCAAGGTACCTTTGAATACCCACTAGTTTGGCTAGGACCCGGTTTTTCCCATAGAAGATATTACCAAATATCTCTTTATTAAATTTCAACGCAGCTTCTTTAGCATGCGTGAGTGCCTTTGGGAATGAACGGTGATTCAAGTTCCAAGCACCTTCCACAATAGAATGAAACTCTTTATACGTGGTCCATGCATCCTGAAAGTGAAAAGCACGAGTGGAGATAGGCGGAATGTAACCATAGAGTCTAAGAAGAATTGGATTGTGATCCGAGGAGGTGCGAGGAAGATGATGAAGAGTGGCCTCAGGGAATAGTAAGCGCCAATCAGAAGAACACAATGCCCGATCCAACCGAACTAGTGTAGAGAGAGCTCCATGGTATTTATTACGAAAGGTAAAAGGAGCTCCTTTAAACCCAACATCAATCTATGCACAAGAATCCCAATTGGCTCTGAATTTCTCAGCTCTATTTGGGCAAAAAACACCTCCTCTCTTTTCACTAGAGTAAGCATAGTCATTGAAATCAATAAGAAGCCAGGGTCTATCGATAATCCTATGAATCCTCATCATCTCTTGCCAAAAAATACTCCTAGTTGTTGCTTGGGGGCTGGCATACACGGCAGTTAAATACCACAAATTACCAAAATGATTCGAGGCAAGCAAGTGGATAAATTGCTTATGGGACACCAAGACTTTAAGATTAATAGAGGAGGGTTTTCAAAGACACCAAATTCCTCCAGAGAATCCAACCAAATCCTCTCGTACAATGCTATCAAAGCCAAGAGATTGAGAAACCTTATCAGCCTTGTCCCTCGAAATCTGTGGTTCTACAATAATTAGAATGTCTGGTTTATTTACTCGAATAAGGTCTTTGACAGCACATGTAAAGTCTGCTCTAGCCGCACCTCGACAATTCCAAGACAAAATATTCAACTTCTGATTCATTAAAACAATGGGATAAGAGAATGGCCAAAATCAACTCAAGCAATACTCCTTGGAACCATATCCATATCTGCACCACTGCCGGAAGCCACTACTCCATTGTCACTGTTCATATCCTGTAAATGGATTTGCTCAGTTATCATGCATAATGTCAAGACGAGTACATGTACATCCCAATCCTGGATCGGGTGGTTCTGAATCATGCACAATTTGGATCTGCTACTGACTCCCCTCCCCATGGACAATAGCAGTAGAGTTAGAAAATTCGGGAGGGAGAGATGAGTATTGAAAAGCTTGCCGAAAATTGGAAGCTACAGTCTGCACCAAGTTCACATCAGGAATACGACACAAGATGGTAGTAGGAGGGTAAAATGTAAGATAAAGGAGGGTAAAAGGTTTATAAGATAAATGGGAGTTGAAAAAGCTTCAAACCGGAAACACTTTGAAAGAGAACCGTGAACAAGAAGAATGATTTCCGTTTCAATTATGTGGCGAATATTTTTTCAACAAACACTATTTGTTGTGGGATACGAGGACAAAGAAATACGAAAAGAAATACTTTGAGTTGTGAGAAAAGTAGAAAACGTTCCTTTATAAGTTTAAAAGCTCCATCACATTGGAACATTTTGATTTTTGCGGAGAATAGGTTCTCAATAGTGGTTTTGAGAAATTGAAATTTTTGTGATGCTTGAAACTTATGATCTAAAGGAAAAAATCTAAGTGTATTGACTAAAATCGTGGATAAAAATAATAAAATATCATAAACCAAAAAGTGACAAAACAAGTGATGGTCCTCAAATGTCACAATCAATAAGTTGAAGAGGTGCTGTACATACTCTAGTAGATGTAGAAAAAGGAAGATGACAACTTTTGATTCGAAGACATAAATTACAATAAAGACTAGTACGAATTAGACATAAACAATTTGAAAAAAAAAATATTGAGGACAGAAATGACCAAGATGTTGATGCCAGAAATGTGAAGAAGCACGATGAACAGCAAAAAACATGGATTTTGTGAAATTGACAAAAACCTTAAGCAGATAGAGATTATTGTGGATGTTTTCCGAGCGAAGTGAAATATTGGCTTCACAACATAACCCAAGGGATTAAATTCAATTAAATATGAATTATATTTAACCAATTAAGCAACAGAAAATAAATTGGTAATAAGATTAGATATAATGACAATGAAATGGTCGAAGATTTGTATGAAAAGACAAAAAAACCTTTGGAATTTATGGGTAAAGTAATGTTATTGCTGATAACTACTTGATCAGTACTATGATATAGCTGAATGAACTCGACAACATTAGTGTTAAGTGTAATGTGAGAAGAAGCACTAATATTTGGAAGCCATTTGGTGATTTCACTGGGGGGAGCAGGTAGAGGAATGTTGTGGGAAGGTAAAGATTTAGTGTAACGAAGGTTGGTTGAATTTGTGTTACGTCAAAGGGAGAATTGGAGAACATGTAGGGAAAGCGACAAATAGGGGCCATCGGTGTGGGAAGTCGAGGATTGGATTTGAGTCGGAAAGTATAATTGGGATATGCATTGGAATTGTTTAATTGGGTTGGACCATAGGGGCTGGTCCTTTGGAGATATGGGTTGGGCTGAGTGGATTGAACCGGGCCAAGTCTTGGGAAATTATTAAAAGGCCCGGCCCAGTTGGAGTTAAAAGAAGACTATTAAAGTCTCGGGTCCCGAGGCTCTCGACTCTCGATGGCTGCGTGTGTTCTAGTTATATAAACCTGGTCTTTTACCGCAACCACGCCAGTGGAGGCATGGCAGCTGCATCAATGCCCGACGTTGAAACTCCCGATAAACGAGTTACACAATAATAAAGTTCATCCGCATAGACCCCATCTTGTTAATTGATTTATTGTCAATCTCATTAGGTAATTTCATGCACACAAGTGAAAAGAAACAAACATATAATAAAGTAGAAATTTTAATATCACATATCAAATCAAAAGTACATAATGAAAATACAGGTTCATAATCAATCCAATCAAGTTGTAAAAGTTAAGGAAAACTCATTTCAAAACAACAACAAAAAGAAGATGGACTACAAGCCATCACCAAAAATAACATTTGCCATCACTACAATCTGCATATACATTTTCCTGCAAACAACTAAGATATGTAAATAATTAGATTAACAAAACAATAATGTATGCTTTCCCACTTCAATCTATCTTAAAATAACTACACTTAATATACTAGCAATTGAAGTTTGTTAATTAAACAAAATGAGAACATAGTAAGTAAAAAAAACCTAAATTCAAGACTTTATTCTGACAAATTCAACCCTATCTTCATAGTTGTGGTGTCCAAGAGTATCCCTGTAAACTTTGGCCTCGAAAGTCTTGATATCCTCATCTTCATGAGTGGCCTTAAAAGTTATAAAATAAACTAATCCATGAAAAATGTTGTAATTTGCTTTGACGGTCTCCTTATATTTCCAGTGTGTCTAGAAAATAACAGAGAAAGATGAAATTTAAAATAATACAGGCGAATATGACATATATACATGATCAATGAAAACGAATTATCAAACCTGGTGATCCTGGTTGTATTTATTAATCGCTACCTCTGCGATAGAGATAATCCATTCTTCCAATTTACTATCCTCAAATGGAGGTTCAACGGAATGTAAGAGACCAAGAGCATTGCAGTCAGAATGTGTAACATCAAAACCATCCTAAGTACCAAAAACACGCACAAATACTAATGAATGAATTGAAAGATAAGTCAAAATTACATAAAATAATTAATATGAATAAATAACTAACGCACCAAGTAATTCTTGTATAAGGGGGTGTCGAGGGCGCGAGATGGGATCTCCTCATCCTTCCACTCAATTGCCTTGACTTCATGCATACACAATAGAAATGCCAACAGCTCTGGTGTATCAACATGTCTTCCTTCATCCATCTCACACTCGTCCTCTTCTTCTTCTTCTTCTTCTTCTTCTTCATCATCTTCGTCTTCATCCTCATCCATCTCACACTCGTCTTCTTCCTTCATTACCTTACCATAAACACCACCTCCCTCTGAATAAGAATCTGACATATTTTCCTTCTTTAACTCATCAGTAAAATCAATTGCCCCTTCTTTCTCATCAATCTTTGGCTTCTTAGCCTGTGGTTGTTCAATTACAGCTTCATCCCGAGGTCCCTCAACCATCTTGCAGGAAAAAAAAAACATAAACAAAAACCCTTAACAGAGAGAAAAGGCAAACAGAATGATACAATCTCACTTTCTCTTTCGCATATGGGCTGGGTTATCTTAAATTTTGGCCTAAGAAATTCATTGTATTTGTTGTGAGAAAATTAAGTACCAATAATTTCAAGCAATCTCTATAAATAAAACTGAAAATATCGAAACAATCAGTAATGGATTTAATCGATCGATTACAAATGATGACATGAATCATGATAATGGAACCCTTATCATGTTTAGAAAAAACAGAGATGAGTTTGAAAGAAAGAAAAAGTGATTCACGAAAAGCCACGATGGAACACTCATCATGTTTAGAAAAAACAGAGATAAGAATCAATGAAAGAAAAAGTAAAGCAAAAGATCAGATTCACGAAAAGCCACAATGTAACCCTTAAAGCCACAACGGAACCCTTATCATGTTTCTCAAAACGAGTAAAAACAAGTATGAAAATCAATAAACGAAAAAAGAAAAGAAAAGATCAGATGCAGGAAACATAGAGAAGTTCATAGTTCATAAGCATGATTTTCAGCAACAAATCTATCTTGCAAGCACACCCATACCTCTTCCGCTTCGTCGTTCACCGAACAATCGAAATATCTTCAGTTTAAAAAAAAGGGAAGGAAAGTTCGGGAAGGAAGGGATCTGAAAAGTAAAGAGAGTGAGTTGTATTTATAAATTACTAGCCGAGTAAAACTGCGCGATGCGCAGTAATAATGCCCAGTTAATTTAGTGGGTTATAATGTAAGGACAGATTAGATCTTTGGCCAAAATAGGAAAACACACTTGACAACATCATATTAGAATAAATGATATAGTTGAAAGGGCTGAT